>APFE031373087.1:145987-164536 GCA_000404065.3 Pinus taeda
TGATGGCTACATGCCTCTGAACTGTGTTACAATGAGGCTCGAAGGCCTATTTATTGTTGAGAAAACAATGGAAAACCCTTCACATTCCAAAACCTAACCCTAGGAGATGAAAAGCCAAACTGTGGGCCCTGTTTGGGGGTAAGTTGGTACACCAACTTCCCGGGGTCGTAACTTTGGCATATGATCTCCGTTTGACGCGTACAATAGCTCATTAGAAGGATCTATCCGAGCACTGTCATTGTTGGAATAGAAAACATTGGTCCATTGCATGGACCCATGTTGCCCTCGGATTCCCCAAAAAACGTCGTTTAGGGCCTCAACACGGCTCCGGAAGTTCAGGACCCGAAAAACTGCTAAAAATAGTAAGTTGTGCTACAATTAAGGAAACTGAAAATGCTGAGAAAAACAATGGTGGGGGTCCAGGTGGAATTGGAAGGTGGCCACCAATATCCACCTGGATCAGTGGATGATATGTTGCTGGTTGGAAATGACAAAGAAATTATCCAGGATTTGAAGACCCAATTATCCTCCAAATTTGACATGAAATATCTCGGTGCTGCAAACTATATTTTGGGCATGGAAATTAAAAGAGATCGGGCAAAGAGGAAGCTCTTGTTAAACCAGAGGAAGTATGTCGAGACAATATTGCAGAGATTTAATATGCATGATAGTAAACCGGTAAAGTTTCCTATTCCTGTAGGTGTGAGGTTATCTGCTGAACAGTGTCCCAAGACACAAGAAGAGGAAGAGGACATGTCCCTTCCATATGCAAGTGCAGTTGGTAGCCTGATGTATGCAATGGTCTGTACTAGACCAGACATTGCACATGCAGTGGGAGTATTGAGCAAGTTTATGTCAAAACGAGGGAAGGAGCACTGGACAACAGTGAAGCGGGTTTTCAGGTATTTGCGTGGCACTAGTGATTATGGTTTGTGATACCAAGGAAGACCAGGATTGGACAGATTGTTGGATATTCGTGGCTTTGTTGATGCAGACTGGGCTGGAGATCTGGATCAGAGAAGATCTACAAGTGGGTATGTGTTTAACCTATTTGGAGGTGCAGTCAGTTGGATGAGTAAGAAACAGTCTGTAGTGGCACTATCAACTACAGAGGCAGAATACATGGCAGCCACTCATGCAAGCAAGGAAGCAGTTTGGTTGCAGAGATTGTGTTCAAGTATGGGGTTAGTACAGGGAGCTATAAGGATAGACTGTGACAGCCAAAGTGCAATTTTCTTGGCAAAGAACCCTGCTTATCATTCAAAGACAAAGCACATTGATGTTCAGTATCACTTTGTGAGGGATATGATAGAAGACAAAAAAGGTGTTGCTGGTAAAGGTGGACACTTTGAAGAATACTGCAGATGCATTGACAAAATCTGTTAGCTCTGAGAAGTTCTCTTGGTGTAGAGAAACAATGGGTGTTTCAAGGCTGGAAAAATGACTAAGCTCTCCTGTGGCCCCCTATGGAAAGAAAACAACAAGTGACAGATTGTTGGGTTGTGTTATATTCTTTCCACATAGTTAACAGGGGGTTTGAGGTGTACCCGTAACCCCACTTTATGGGGTCTGGGGAAGCCCCCCGGAAAATTTTGGTTTTGGACCCTATGTTAGGTTGGGCGGACCCACCTATGGTTTTGTGCATGATTTTCACACATGTTTTTTGGACACGATGGCTTTCGGTCCATGGTTTTGGACGCTATGGTTTTCGGTCCATGGTATTGGATGCTTCGACATGTATAAATATGTATTGTAATATTGAAAGGAACATAATGAAAAATCAAGCTGGTAGTCCCGGTTTTGGGATCTAGTGGGAAATCTCTGTGTATATGTGTTTTATGTGTTATGCTCTCGCATTTTTATTTTTCATGTGATTTAGAATTCGTATGTAGGTAACTTCTGTACGAGGTTAAAACCTACAATCATTAGAATCTGAAGAAACAAAAAGAACCTGAGTGGTATCATACTCACTCTCTTCGAGAAAGGTATGATTAACTGAAGGTGAATTTGGGTCAACTGTTTCCTCGACCTATTGAATTGGGTCGGGTATAGACTCATAGGATTCACTTTCAGAGAGTGTGGGTTTGCTTGACAGTTGATTTGAGTCAGTCAATTCATCAACTAGTGAAGGATTAAGGGAGAGTCTCTTGTAACCAAATGGAAGTCATTACAGTGAAGCAAGACAGTTATCCAACACTTTTTTGGCTTCATCCAGATAGGGACAAAGGTGAATGGGGTGATTCCCTTCACATAACCTGTATAATTTTTCTACAAATCAGCTAGCTCTAATACCATGTAGAAATTCTCACTGTAGATCAACAGATTATGCAATATACTAAAACACAATACAAGATCTACTTCTACAACACTTTGCGGAAGCTTAATCGAACATGAGCAACATCAATAAGAACACATATAAATGAGATGGGGAAATCATTCACATATAACACAGAAGATATAACCAGGGGAAGCCTCAGCCTAAAACCCCAACTCTGTATTATCATACAAGTGGAAATATAGCCAGTATTACAAAAAGAAGCAACTCAAAAGCTATCCTGCTCTCTCTACAATACCTCTGCTGCTCATAGATAGTCAAAGGCCTCTCTCAAACCTTCTGATCTTCCCTCCAAGCCTCCTATTTATTTGCGCAATTTTGATTGTGGTCCACTGCAGCCACTTATGTGAATTGGCTTCTTCACACACTCACTAACCTTTGATCCAACTGCACATTCTTGAAGGAGATAAATCCTTCTACATGGATGAGCTTCCTTTATAGGAAAAAAAATTCATCCAACTAATAGTTCACTGTCCCTTCTTTGATCTCAATTGGGTCTCTGTCTGAACTAACATGCATGATTTATTCATGAGAGGATCTTCAGTTATCTGAAGTGCAACAGTTATATGCAAGCATGCATTAACTAACTGAACTCACATTAATTTAAACAAATTGTTTAAATCAATCTAACTAGACTTGACTCAGTTAACTGAGCCAACTAATTACAACTCAAATCAGAACTCATCCTTATCTCTTTAACTGATGGATAAATTCCCCAATTAATCCTTCTACATGGATGAGCTTCCTTTATAGGAAAAAAAATTCATCCAACTGATAGTACACTGTTTCTTCTTTGACCTCAAGTGGGTCTCTGTCTGAACTGACATGCATGAGTTATTCACGAGAGAATCTTTAGTTATCTGAAGTGCAGTAATTATATGCAAGTATAGATTAACTAACTGAACTCACATTAATTTAAACAAATTGTTTAAATCAATCTAACTGGACTTGACTCAGTTAACTGAGCCAACTAGTTACAACTCAAATTAGAACTCATCCTTATCTCTTTAACTGATGGATAAATTCCTCAATTAATGGTAAAATGTTGCATGTCCTCACATAGACTTTGTGTTTGATTTTTCACAACTAATTAACTCATGGTGAATTAATTAATTTATTTTCAAACAACTGTTAAGTTCAAATTCGAATTTTACTTCGTATTTTTAGTCTAGGGACTGACTAAAATAAGAATCCATCTTGAACTGCTAAAAATATCAATTCTATTTTTAGCACTTCCATTTTTCATTCCCTGTTGCTTAATCCAGCACTGATACCCAAACTACTATTTATAGTAGTGCTATTTTTAGCACTTCTTGTTTCCATTTTCAACATAACCTATAGGGAAACTTAACTTTACCCTTCTTTCCATGAACTTTGCTACGACTAGTTGATGGTGTGTTACCAGCATTATCTCCAGAATTTGATGACACAGGATGATGTGAACGGAAAGACCATTCTTCTAAGATCTAAGGAATATCAGGACAATTTCAAAGAAGATGGTCTCCCGCACAAAGTTTACATGGATATCGAAATTTGTGAGGCTTGACAGATGGTTTCTCATCAGATGTTGCATTCAAAGAAATGGTTGCTTGGTTGCCCTTCTGCTGATTTTGCTTCTTCTTCTTCTTCTTCCCTTTCTTCTTCTTCTTAACCACGTAGTTACTAGTACCAATACTTTCACCAGGTGAAGAGGAAGAAGGGGAGGAAGAAACAACCGAGGATGAAGGCAAAGGGTCAACTGGAGGTTGATTTTTTCCAGTTGGAGGTGTACTCGATTGCGAAAAAATCATGATATTTTGAACCAAGGAGGTTGAAAACAACCATACTGGAAAGCCAATGGTAAATCCCGGTAGGGATAACGTAGCCATAGAAGGAGCACCAATATTTCTGAAAGGAGGAAAAGGACTAGGATTCCCATCTAAAGGAATTCCTTGATCGGTGGACTCTAGATTTGTCACCATATGTTTCAACCTAAGATCAACTAAGGAGTGAGCGTGGAGGATGTTATCCACAGTCAATTAAATTTATTTTAATCAAAGTACCATAACAAAACAAAAAAGGGATAATCTAGGCAAAAGGTTTACCAAGCAATTGTGAACTGCAGAATACTTCTTGGCGAACCGAGAAGTACAGATAGGCAATCTCCTCAAATGCTGTGTTCAGTGTATCACAGTGTACAAGGTGGCTGACTCGGTTACCTAAGGATGGATAGCAACCTAGTTTTATCCTCCTATATATACTCGAAAGTACTTGGAGGCCCAATTCGTATAAGCACTGTCTAATGCAAAACTGCATAGTGAGAGCATTCCCATATACTTTACGTACTGTAACACTGCCCTATGTACCTGAAGGTACGTGGACGAGCTACGATATATTCACGTACTTAGAATGAGGTATCACACTTGGGATATATTGCAGACAAGTTAGCGACACTGCTTTGTTTTACGACGCCCGAACATGTCTCTAGCCTAGAACCACTAAATGTTTTTCGTTAGGTGAATGCTCCATTAGGTAAATTAAGATAAATTTTAAGTTGATATTCTTTAGAATTTGCCTTTCAAGGTTCACCACACGATGTATGTTTGCAATTCCTAAAATGCAGTTGATATGATAAGCATTATTTTCATTCAATTGAATAATGAAAACCTTAGCTAGCAGGGATAGAGCAATCCGATCTTTGACAAAGAGAAAAAAGCACATCTAATGCTATTTCCCTAGTTATTCCTTTCAAGCATTCACAAACTACAATATGAACGATGCAAGTTTTTCTTTTCAAATCCCTTAATGTTTTGAACAAAAAGGAAGCTAATGCACATACAACCAATCAATCTTTAACAAGAATGAAGACTTTACGACAATTCTGTTTTGAAGGAAAAGAAGACTTTTACGACACTTTCTTTCGAACAAAGATTAATCAACTATATTCTAATTTTGACTATGGATCGATAATGACAAAGAAAACATTTAAGAAACATTAATCAACCACGTGAAAGTAGCGCTGGCAAAGGAGATAAAAACTTGTTTTCTGAGACATGACATTCATTGATTAATCAATAAAAAATTAAACAAAGGAAATTTGGTAAAAAACTCAATCCAAAGGTGAAAATTTTCCCTAAGGTGGATCAATGTAGGTCAAAGAGGGCTTAACTGTGCTGCAGAGCATTGTCTCTCACTCAAGGGTGCTCTGCAGAGCACTGTCCCCTGACCAAGCCTGCGTTGATTCCTGAGAGGCCACTCAAGAGTCATCTAACCTCAATTTTTGACCAAAATTCAATGCAAAAGAGCTGAAACACAATCAATAAACACAAGTAGGGTCTGCAAGGATGTCCTAGGAGGTGGATAAGCTACTAGGAAAGGTGCTTCTCCTCAGCACAGTCACCAATTTGTTTTTGAGAATTTGGTATCTACGAATAAATACTAATTCCCTAGATAAGTAGCCATATCTAGAACAAAAGTTTAAAGTATTTTAGTCCTTTCCTATAAGCAATAGATAAGATGAGAAGATGAGAAGACCTACATGTAGTTCCGCTTTCCTCTCGTCTCCTTTGTATCGATCCTATCACTCCTTCCCGTACTTAATACGCTTAAGAAGTACCTGTAAACACAAACAGAAAACAAAGAACCGATCAAAGAAAAAGATCTATTGAATATAAGTGAATGGAATCAGATACATTTCACACATATAAGCATTATAAGATAATACAAACATATGGGAGAAAGGTTCAAATACTTTATTGAATAGAAGAAGGAAATACAACCATTATGCTTGATTCAAAGTCATTCCTTCAACTTATATCCCATCCACATCACATCAAAAGCTTGACAAACTTGTAGCATTACATTACTTGCTTCAAAGCCAATTCTCACAGCAACATTATCTCCTTACAATTCCACATAATCCAGCCCTTGATCACTTAGATGAGTGGTCAATTTATAGGGAGATGAAGGAGGTTTTGTCATACATGGTGGCATTGAATGGCTTTCCATACTTAGAATTAGCTCCATGGAGGAAGGGATGAGAGGATAGGATGCATCTTAACACATTCCTCATCCATTTTCAAGCTCATAGGAGTTGATAAGTGAGGGAACCTTCTAGATGATTCCAAAAGATAAGAATATTCCCCAAACACTGTGAATTTTGCTCAAACTCACCCAACACAGGTGAAATGAAGCCTAAGTGCTCTGTAGAGCACCCTCGCATGGACTTAACTGCTCTGAAACACACCCATACATGGGCCTACCTGCGCTGGTCCCTCTAGAGGCCATTTATGGATGTCTTCAAGTCATGAAACTGTCTGGGAAGGAGGCATTCAAAGGGGTGGCTTGTTTAGGGCATGTCACAATTGAAATTATGGTTTGATGAGCCCTAAAACATTGATCTGGATTATGGGATTGATGTGCCCAAATGGATCTGTAACACAAAGTTGTATCAAACTCTCTGAAAATCCTGTTTTTTATGATAGGTCCAAGCACATTGATATCTGATATCATCATCTCATAGATTGTGTATTGAGGCAGATCATGTTGTTAGAGTACATTCTCATGGAGAAGAAAGATGATGATATTTTGACAAAGGCATTGTCAAGATGTAAATTTGAGTTTCACAGAGACAGGACTAGGGTAGCAGATAATCCCTTTCTTGTTGAGAGGGAGTGTTGAGAAATGGCAGCAAGAAATTCCATTTTAATTTGTCCTTGAATTAATTTGTGAATTAAAATCGAATTCTATTCTCATAGCAACTTATAAATAGTTAATTAAGTCTAATTAACTTAATTAGTTTAGGAATTTCGATTTGGAAGTCTTTATGTAGTCATGTATATGTTCTCCCTAAATTTTAGAGGTCCAGTACAAGTTTAGATGTAGTTGTAATTAGATAACTTAGTTTTTTGAGTTATAGACAGTTAGACTAGTTCTATTTGTTTGTTGAACTAGTAGAGTATTAGTAGTGAGTTGGTACACTGGTGCATCCATAGGTGCTACTCTAGTTAATTGAAGATTCGCTCATCAGAAACTCATGCATGTTAGTTCAGAGAAAGACCTAGTTGAGACTAAAGTGCAGGGACAATGTACTACTAGTTGTGTTATTCACTGAGTTGTGAATATCATGCATGCAATCATACAGGATATTCATCCTAGGAATTGTGCAAGGAAATAGCGACTTGGAGAGCAGCAAAATAGGCTAAGGTTTGGCTTGAGCTAACTTGTGAGCAAAGAATTGATGTGCAAGAATTGTTCTATTGAGAACAAGCTTTGTATCTTCACTCATATTTCTGATTAATGCAATATAGATAGGCGGGGTTTGGAGCTGTGGCTTTCCCCAGGAAAAATTATTGTGTTATGTACCATTGATTTGTCTTCTTCTTGTTTATTTTGTTTTCATCGATCTATTGGCTTCCACTGGTTGAAAGTAGAAGTAGATTCTTGTCTTGTGCTTTAGTAGATTGCATGAGCTTGTGAATCTACAGAAAATTGTAGATAACTATCAAGGATATTTTTAGAGTGCCAAGTGTCATCTTTTAACTAGAGAAAGGAGGACGAAAATGGAGCTCTGGGATTGGATGGGATGAACAATGTGTTGTCACTTACTACAAAATGTGTTTCCAACTCTCCAAAGTGCAAAGAGTAGAGGAGTTTGCAGCAATATTATAAGCCACACAAGCACTTAAAGCTAAACTAGACTCTATCCATTATATAGTGCTTAGAATAAGCTTTCCAATGGTATGTGGAAGTCCAAAAATGGACTTCTGGATCAGAAGATATGGCCTATTGTAGTTGGGGGTTTTGCCACCTTTGAAAGGAAGAAAGAAGAGTAAATCGGAGCTCTTGGCATATAGGAGGTCCCGACATATCAAAGGTCTCGCAATATCAAATATTGTAATATCAGAAGTCTTGTAAATTAGATATCACAATATTGGAGGTGAAGATCAAATCGACGATTGGAAATTGGCGGGTCCAGGCATGTCACAAGTAGGCAATCGACAATCCTTGAGGGACCACTATAAAGGAATTGTGGGGAAAAAATTCTGATAGTGTAAACTACCAGGAGAACGCCTTGAAGCATTTACAAATAAATTCAACTACAAAACCAAAAGAGGATGGGCCTTTTCTCTCTCCTCTAGAGGGCCATGTGGCTAAATACCATTAGTTCAAATAAAGCCACGTGGCGTCTGATGTCATCATGATGTGGCAGTACGGTGGACACGTGGCATGCAAATTCGACATTTTAAGGGGTCATAAGGGGCCAAATAGGGTGACACATGTCACCACTCACAAGGTGCCATGTGGCAGAGGATGACATTACGTCGCAAATCGACAATCGCATGTTGAGGAATATCAGAGCTCCAAACTTGAAATGACCAATAGCTTGCCAATTGATCCTCAGAAGCCTTTTTATGAATGAGGCCTCTAATTTCTTCATTTTCCATTATTTTCCTTCATTTTCCTCCTCACATGCAACCTGTGACCTTTCACCTTACTTTTCTCCTAATTTCCTTTATTTTCATAAATAAATGTGCAAAAAATGCCTTTTTGCCTTTTAATGCCTTTGCCAATTTTCCTTGGCCAAAACACACATCTAGTGATGCTCACTAGGATATCTTTTCCCAACATTTAGCTTGGAATACATGTCCCTTACCCATGGTTTTATTTTTCCTTTTTTTTTTTTTTTTAAACTTTTATTACATGAAATTTCCACTAGGGCTATTACAGGCAACCCAAATCCAATAGATGCATTCAACAAAGCTTTATTCCATAAGCACAAGCTTCATAATATGACTGATATTCTATCTAATTCCAAATATTTTAATGCACAATAAAATAAGGCATCTTCAAATTTGCAGATCATAAGATAAGGGAAGTGAGTATATCTGTGGCAACCCTCTCTTCTTCTCAATTTCCCATTTTGATGTTTTTGGAACATTGTAATCGTCAGAGAGAATGTCAAGCAGGGTTGGGAATTTTCAATACTTTTGGGATTTTCATTGTCTTTTTTCCATTTTATACGTGTTTTTTGTCCTTAAGACCCATGAAACTGAATTTGAGAAGACACATTGTGCAAAATAGAATTTAGTGTAGTCAAGGGTTACAATGGTTCGAGAGGAAACTTTCAGCACATGATATTGGGTTTAATTCTATGTAGTTTGGATTATTAACAAATATATTTATGAATAACCGGTGAAAGGGGATAGTGGGGTCTCTTGCAAACATAATGCCTTAAAACCCGAGTCTGAGTGCATGCAGGGATTAGTCACTAGTTGGTTAATGCATGAAGGGTGAATTGACCGAGAGGGCACATGGATCGGCCCATAGAGGGTTGTCTAGGTTGGTTATGGAGTTGGAGTGGGCACAGAGTTTCAAGAGTGGTCGATTCTGTATGTATCTATTAGTTTACATATTACTTAATGATAAAACTCCAATGTTATTGTATATGAGTATAAACCTTTAGGTAATGTCCATCTCTATCACATATTCAACTTGTACTGAAACTAGCCATTCAAAACAAGTAAGAAAACACCCCACCAGATTCGGTGCCCTGAGCCTCCTTCTTTTTCGATAAGGCTAAAGGGGAGGTTCATGAATGGAGCTATATTTATTCACTTGAAGCTGAGATGGAGTGTTGATAGAGAAATGGACGCAGAAATGGTGCAACAAATTGTTGAGAGACCACGTTCGGAGGAATCAAACTGTTAACACTAGAGAGGGAATTGAGTTTCGAGAGATGTTTCTCTACGTAGCCTGAAAGAACGACCTTGTTCAGTTTATGGTCGAGAATAATAAGTGGAATTAGTCACTTAATGTGGTGAATTGAATTGTCGATTCGAAGGGGAAGCGATCTTCTATGTTGAGCATGGAGATGGATTTTTGATAGAAAAATGGCCACGGGGATGGTGGAGCTAACCGTTGAGAGTCCACGTCTAGAGGAATCAAACCATTGACATAATTATCAAGGATCTTTTTAGAGTGCCAAGTGTCAACTTTTAACTGGAGAAGGGAGGATGAAAATGGAGCTCTAGTATTGAATGGGAAGAACATTGTGTTGTCACTCACTGCAAAATGTGTTTTTAGCTATCCAGAGTGCAAAGAGTAGAGGAGTTTGCTGCAATATTCCATGCCACAGAAGCACTCAAAGCTAAATTGTACCCTCTCCATTAGATAGTGCTAAGGATAATCTTTCCAACGGTATGTGGAAGTCCAAAAATGGACTTCTGGATCAGAATATATTTCCTATTGAAGTTGGGCGTTTTGTCACCTTTGAAAGGAATAAAGAAGAGAAAACCAGAGCTCTCGACATATCGGAGGTCTCGCAATATTAGAGATCACAATATTAGAAGTCCCACAAATCGGAGGTCGCAATATCAAAGGTCAAGGTCAAATTGGTGATCAGCAGTTAGCAGGTCCAGGCATGTCACAAGTCGACAATCAACAATACTTGAGGGACCACTAAAAAGGAATTGCGGGGAAAAAGTGTCGATAGTGTAAACTTCCGGGAGAATGCCTTGAAGCATTTACAAAGGAATTCAGCTACAAAATGAGAAGAGGGCGGGCCTTTTCTGTCTCCTCCAGAGGGCCACGTGGCTGAATATCATTGGTCCCGATAAAGCTATGTGGCGTCTAATGTCATCATGACGTGGCAGTATGGTGGACATGTGGCATGCATATTTGGTGTGTTAAGGGGCCAAAATAGGGTGACATGTGTCACCACTCACAAGGTGACACGTCATTAGGGGAGTTTTGAGGTCTAAAATTGGCCTCCTAAGGATATTATAAAATAATGGTGGAAATAATAAAATAATATTAGATTACATCATCAAATTTTAGAGGGAAAAAAGGAAAAAATATTTTTTCAACTCATATTTTCAACTTATCTCCTTACGGGTTTACTCAAATTTCAAGTGAAAAAACTCGTTGGATGCACAATTTGATTCCTCATCAAATAAGTACCCATGTTGCATACTTTTTATGGACCCTTCTACACGAAAAGTGAGAAATACACAAAAAACGTGAATGCAATCACATGTTTTCATGTATTTCTCATTTTTCTTGTAGTTGGGTCCATCGAAAGTGTGCAAAAAGGGTACTCCTTGGATGAGGAATTAAATTTTACATCCAATGAATACTCCTGCTTGAAATTTGAGTAAAACCTTAGGGAGATAAGTTGAAAATACAAGTTGAAAAAGTAGTTTTATTATTTTATTATTTTTTAATTTTTTTACCTTTTTACTCCAGAAATGGTGAATCACGCCCCATGGTTGAAATGATCATCTTGAAGCCTATTGGTCCTTAAAAATTTTATTTTGGTTGTACATTTTTCTTAGGAGGCCCATTTTAGACCTCAAAATTCCCTTAATGGGTAGAGGATGACGTCAGGTCACAACTCAACGATCGCAGGTTGAGGAATATCGCTGCATCAAGTTAACATATTCTGATTGAATCCTATGATAGAGGAGCTCCAATGTGGGGGCTGGCCCATAGTCAGAAATTTTCTGAAGAACCAAAGGTGGGGCTGAGCGTAAAGGGGTGATCACAATCGGCGATCACAACAAGGTAGTAGTGTGATATCGACATCTCATAGAGGAGCATATCGAGGTTTCTTCCAATATGCATATAGATGAAACTCTCGATACCGTGGGCCCAAAGCAATGTGGACAGGTGGCATGAGGTGGGCAGAATAAATATGCGCGTTTCATGCATGTTGATTAATGGTTGGCCAAAAAGTCAATCAAAGCTTTTATAAAGCATAGAAAGATTGTTAAAAGTTTTTATGTGTTAAAGCTTTCATGTTGGCCCTCCCTTATCCTCTTTCCACGTGGGCCAAACCATGTTGCATGTCGCAAGTTTTGGGAGGGTACAACCAAAGAAAGAATAGGAAATCCTCGATCGTTGAGTTGCAATATTTCAAATGGGCCTAAGTGCATAACTGTGTGGTCCCATATGTTACACATGGGGACCATTAGTGATATGATGTTTCAAAGAATTGGCCCCCGTCCCAACTAAAGGGGTTTTAGCTCTTGAAGGCTTAGGCCATGACTCCCCAAGCCTCTACCATATAGTTTCCACCTAAGCCCCCAGGGCTAAGGCAAAAAGGGCCAATCAGAGATCGACATTTGCAGTTTTATAAAGCCTGTTAAGTTTATAGTTCCTGAACTGCTTGAGCCCTGATACACTTGTATGTTTGTTTCAAAGGGCATGATTGGTTTTGGTAGATTGATAAAGAAAGTAAATGGGACGTACGAGTTGGAAGCTGTGTTCAGAATCTGTTATGGTCATCATGGGTGATCCCTCTTGGCTCCTGTAAGTAAATAACTAAAGCTGTTGAAACCGAAAGCGACATGCGAACTTGACGAATCATCGTGGCAGAGACTTGAGTTGATCAGAGGAGATTACAAGGATGAATGGGAGATATATTCCTCACCATGATTCAATTTTCCTTATTTTTGTTTATTCTGTATTTCTTGCATTTTAAAGAAAGGAATCAAATCTTGATTGTAATCATTTGGGAAATAGAGTTATCTATCCTGAGACAACTGATCGATCAGACAAATGGAGTTCTAGCTGAGATATTTTGTAATTAATTTTCAAAGCTCTTCCTCTCCTTATAAAAAGGGAAGAAACACTTAATAGAGGTTCTGGAATTCAGCACCCGAGGGATCCAAATTCTGTGATTCCACTTTTGGTTCTATTTGCTTGTTCATGAGGGACTTGAGCCATGTATTACTAAATCTAATGGACTGGTGAATTGGACTCATTTTGAGGATTAATGAAACTCTTTGGTGATTCCAATCAGAGCAATGCACAATATGTTTTTCTCTTTTGTATATCACTTCATGTATGTTCTTTCTTCCTCTAAAATAGTGTAATGAATTTATCGGTTTCGTTCTTATTAATGGTTGTATGTTTGCTACTAAGTAATGAGAAGTACCTGTGTAGTCTCATATTTACTTGTGTTATTTGATGGCCTACTATTATGAATAAATATATAGGAAATAATGTAAAATAATGTAAATAATAATAATCATAAATAATGATTAGTTAATTAGTAATTAGGTTGATGAGTCATGTCTAAATGAGACATGAATCTCCATGAAGAGACACCTGCTTGGTATATAAGCAAGCCTCTCGTTCCCATTATATCATCATTTTTATTAACATATTTAATATATAATATTTGTATCTTTATGGATATCTTTACATTCTATGTTTTCCAGAGTAATTAACTTGTAGAAGGAACTTTGTTCGCTTCATTTGGTATCAAAGGAGTCGAACCTTTCACTACTTCACCGTTGCATAGAGCCATGCTCTTCAATCCAGGCCGTTGGCCATCAAAGTTTCGTCAACATCGTCGCTGTCAAGTTTGAAGCTTTTCGCTGCAAAAAGTTGGAGTTTTTCCATATTGCCAATCAGGCCTTTGGCCATTAATTAATATATATATATATATAAAATTCTAGAAAAAAATAAAAAAAAAATTGGGAAAAAATTAAAAAGTGATATTGAAAAAAACAAAAAAAGAGTGAAAAAATAAAAAAATAAAAAATTAAATTACAAAGTAAAAATTTAAGCATACCTGGTGGTGTAGTGTCTATAGCCACTTTCGCCCGACAGTATAGCAGTGGCCTCTATCTTCTCGTCTCGGCACTCAAATTGTGTTCTATATATAGTAATACAACACTCAAATTGTGTTCTAATTCTTGTGGCTACAAATCAGAAGTGGACACTGCTACATTCAACAACCATTCACTGTACCGCAGTGATAGCCGTCATTTATTTGCAACAGTGGTACCCAAATCAGTCCAAATACATAATATATATATATATATATATATATATATAACCCTCTACTGCTGCCATTTATCTCTGTCCTTCCAGCAACCATTGCTCTATTTTGCAGTTTTCACCATCATTTGCATTTCGTCCTTCCTTGTTTGCTGCTCACTGCCACACTATGTTGATTCGATCGCCAACACAATTCACTGCAAATTCTGTGTCATTCGTGATTCTATCGCCACATAGTTCCCTGCAAAATCTGTCACTCATTTAATTTGCAATTTCATTCGAGCCAAATCAGATCTATAGTTCATACGAATAGTTGTGACGCTATCCATAAAGAACAATTAAAGATACAACTCATTGAGCAACTATTATTAAAATGTGATAAAACGTTCCGAAATAGTGTCATATGCCATTTATATGTTTAACCATATTAAGATTTAAAAGTTAAATTATATAACATTAAAAGACTTTAACGACATTCAATTGAAAAAAAATTCAAAAGATAAGTGGAACGAGAATATTTAAGAAAGTTGTTCAGGAGACCTTCATATTTATATATATATCTATCCACTAAAAATTTAGGAAAAATTAAAGGTGATCTTAAGAATAAAAGGAATAAGTGGAAAAAAAAATTAATAAGTGATTAATATATATATATATATATATAATATATATAATATATTTAAATCATTAACAAGTGAGCTTAAGAAGGGTAATTAATTTTATTATTTAAGGGTAAAAGAATATATTTTGAAGGCATAAGGATGTATTTATTAAAAAAAAAAACATGTTGGACACCTAATCCTCAATGGGTTAGTATGGAAGCCGAATGGACAAAAAGAGTCCAAGAGACCTTGGGATGTGAAACCCAACGGTCACAATATGTACTATAAATGTATATCAGTTGTTAATAAAAATTGTACTATCATGTTTTATCTTTCCTATTTTGTGGTTTCCCATGTGTGTTTAACATGGTATCAGAGCAGGCGAATTCTGGCTCTGCTCATATTTGAGTCATTGTTTTCTTGTGGCCCTTTGTTGTGTTTCTTTCACCAGACCTATGCATTGACCATTAATGTTATGTGGGTCGTGAACTCTCGGTGCAGTGATATTGCTGGATGATTAATTCATGCGCTGGTGTTGAAGCTCTACTCAGAATAGAGCATTGAAATAGTGGTACACATTTTGAAGTTTATATGCCTGCTCCTAATCAAAACTCTATATACGTGTTGGTCTAAATATTTATATATGGTTGAATTCGTTGTATATATTTGTGCTGGCATATGTATAATTTGGTGCGTTGAATGAATACCACAATGTGGTGTATGGAAAGCATTGAAATAGTGTGAGGCAGATGCGTTGGTCTTATTGAGCCAGATGCATTGGTCCATATTTAAATATGTAGCGTATGCCTTGGACTGTGAAATGTGGTTATAAATATGACCTCTGCTATGTGTTGAAGGCCGTGCAAAAACGTTGAGAGTTAAAAGTCCTGGTGCGTCGGCTCATTTCTGTTCAAGCTACCTACTCCGACGATTAATGTTATGTAAGTTGTGAAGTCTGGGTGCAATCATATTGCTCGTTGATTCATGCGTTGGCGTTGAGCTTGAAGTCTAAGCAAAATTCACGGGAATACAAAACGTTTGAAGGCATATATATCCATGTGTTGGAATGGAAAATCAATACGCCGGTTAAAAAAAATTCTAAACGTTTTGAATGTCCTTGCCCATGGTGATTTGAAGGTTCCAGGATTAGCTCAAAAATGTTTATTCCATTTCATGCCTGTCACTGTATTTCTGGTTCCCATGGAGGCGGGACTATCCCTCTGTATATGTGTCAGTGTGGCGACATTTTCATGACCCAATTTCACCACTCATTCCACAGCGTATAGAGTCAGTGCACTCTCTCTCCTCTTGTGTGCGTTCTTTCTGTCATTGTGCATAAATTTTAGGGTTTCTATCTGTTTCACCTTGTGTTCGATTGTTGCAGTTGTATTCTGTGTTGAAGAAAGACCAATTTTAGCCATTATCCAGCCATCCTGACATTCCTGACCTCTGAAATCTGTAGGTCTCTATTTTTGGTCTCTGATTCACTGAACTGCCATACCAGAGTCAGCTGGTCGCTCTGTGTTAACCATCTCTGCTCCAATAAATACGCTTTAAGTTAACTCCATATATACTGCTCCTGCTCCACATCTTGAATTCCGCTCTGCTCTACATCTTGAATCTCGCTCCCATACAATCGGTCCTCCAGTAGCGAAATTGCATACAGACCTGCACAAGACCATTTCAAAATTTGCCCAACCAAGTAGTGTCTCCAGAATTTAGTGTCTCCAGGAAACCTATCAGGCATTGCAGTGTTTTCAAGTTCTTGGCATCAAAACGAAGAATTCTGACCAGACATGCCAACTGGCATTTGAATCACTAAAATATTCTTCTGCACAAATTAAAGACATTTATTATGCACTTAAAATCAGTGAGACTAAATCTTTTCTAGACTACTATTACCCTCTCAGTTGTTTGGTCTCTATCAAGAATCAGGATTTGGCATCTGAAAAGTGGCATTATTCTGGAGGATGCCAACGGTATTTTTCAATCGATCAAGAGTTTAAGTCAAAATGATGGAACATGGAAAATACGTCAGGTAAGTGCAAACATGTGTGTAGCATGGTGGATGGACGCGGCCCGTTCGTGCAGTTGTTACGAATGTGGTGGCTCAATTCATTAAGAAATTTGAACACATATCCAATTCCGCAGTGAGAAGGTAGCAAGAAGCTAAGAAAACGATAAAATATTATAGTCCGAGATGCAAGTATAATGGCAAACACAACATAATTAGTCTTGACTACAGTATATTAGAAAGCAAAGAAGCACATGTACGAAGAACTGTGTTGTAGATTCTTTCCTAAATGGCAGAATTAGAAGATGTTCCAACAATTGTTTGCGACAATGGATTGGGCTGTTGATGATGCCAAGGCTTACGAAAAGTACAATAGGGAAGACGAAGAATATGGGGCCAAGGGGGTGAAGAAGAATCCAAGTCATTCAAAGGCAGAAACCTTAACTTCTAGGGTTAAAACTGAAGAAAAGGAGCAAATACTAGCTGAAGATGATGATGAATTGGACCTTGATGAATTGGACGAGCTAGAAGCTAGCATAGCAAAAACTACAATGGCGGAAGTCACCATGTAAAGCTTAAACTCGAGCGCTTTCAATGTAATAGGTATTGTAGCACCTTTTGGAGGTAAAACAAGCTCTCTCTCTCTATGATCATAGATTATAGTATCTCCGTTCCAACCATCACTAGCAATTTGTGGAAGGAAGTCAACATCTTGAGCACGCACACTACCACTTAAGGTTATAGAATACGATTCTTAGTTTCTCATGTACTCGGGAGAAATTGTAGCCAAGCTGCTCAATACAAGGCTCTCCACTCATGCTATAATGATTAGAAACTAGAATTCAGAACATTACACGCCTCAAGTCCAAGAGACCATCATTTATTAACAGTGAAGTCCCAGAGAATCTATATTAATAGTGAAGTTCGAATCTGCCGTGGTGCATTGAATGTTTATGTGGAAGTATTGATTCAGTCTCTCTCTTTGAAGCTTAAATTCCAGTTTAAGCTACATACATATATTTCAGAGACCACATATTCTTTGTGCATCAGTAGTCTGTACAGTTTAGTGTTTGTTTGTTCAAAATTTTGAGTCAGGAGGTCTTGAAACACACGGCTGTAAGGTTTTTGGAAGTTTTCATATATTCATCAAAGATTTGAGACAAAGGATTTGAGGAGCTGAAATTTAGCATGGAGGTTTTGATTCCATTGCTAATTTTTTTCATTTTTGGATATATTTAGTCTGTGCAATCTTTGAAGATGGTGTTAAAAGATATGTGAATCGTGAAGAAGTGTTGAATAAAATTGCAGACAAGTTGTATAACGGTTTGGTATCTTTATAGAGACATTGCCTCATTACTGCAGATTTTTTAGAAGACTTATATCCAAGCCACTTTATTAATTTCCATTTTTTTCTCTAGCTTACAAAAAAAGCAGAGCTGCTTTAGTACTCTTTTGTCGTAATGGCTTTAATTTATGATGTATTAGATTTATTAAATACTTTGATACAGTCCAATGATGATGGGATGTTAAACATCAACAAAGACACTCTCTGTGACATTCAGACTTGTCTGCATAATGCACAGGAAAAGATCTATTTTTTGCAGCTTGAATCACAGCTATAACAAGAAGAGCTACATCAAAATAGACATTATTCTGAACCTGTTTTTATTCAGAACATTGAGACAACCACCCATCAACAACAAATCAATAATGTTACAGTTCATTTAGATTTAGTATCCAATAAAGCAGTAGTTGTACATGCAGATGTAGAAACTCAGTCTGCACTTCCCAAGCCCATCATCAGACCTTGGGAACAACTTGTCCACAAC
>APFE031373087.1:167280-205365 GCA_000404065.3 Pinus taeda
GAAGTTAAAAACAAATAAAAAAGATATATTGAAGTGTAAAAAAACAAAAAATATTAAAAACAAAATTAATATAGAAAGGGAAAAATAAAAAGAAAAAATAATAACAATAAAAATTAATTAAAAAAGAGAAGAAAAGTTCCATACAAACTTAAAATAAGTGAAGAAAAATAAAAAAATTATGGAATCTCTAAGTAATGAACAAAAAGTATCAATCACAAGAGATATAGAAAATTAATGACAATACTTGAGTGACAACATGCTGATTTTAATGAGAAGAGAAAGAAAATGGAATCCCAATTTCAAGTTGAACGCCCATCATCACTCCCACAAAACGATGTAATCCAGTGTACCGAAAAATTGCAGCTAAAAGATCAAGAGAATAACAAAATAACCAAACTTTAGCAAAACAAGAAAGCATTACAACACGAACATAAAATCTTGTGGATATGCATTACAAAGAAATAATAGAAAAAGATGAAGAAATTTCTTGCCTCAAGGACCACGTCGAAAAATTACTGGCACAAGTGAAGAAGACTAAGGTCACAAAGAAAGAACTCAAGAAGCACTTATCAAAACAAGAAGAGGAAACCTTGCGTTTAAAGAACCTTAATAAAAAATTATTAGAACAAACCACAGATCTGAAAAATGAAAAACTTAAAAGTCAAAACATTGAAAATAAGGTTGATGAATCAGAAACCAAAGAACTTTTACATTTGAGAAACCATAATCAAAGTCTACTCACTCAAATTAAGAAACTTAAAGGATGACAAGAAAACATTAAAAGCCAAGTTAGAACAATTTAATTAAGAGGAAGTATCGATATCTCCAGTTGTAACAGTCAAAGTTGAAGATAAGGGAATGAATACCAATCCAGTGAATATCATAACTCAAGAAGAGTGCAAACTAGTTGAAGAAAATACACACTTAGATATTGTAGTTCAGACGATAAACATCCCAAGTGAAGCTTTGGTAACAAACTCAAAATCCTCACAAGCAGAAAATAAAAAAATTTCCTCACACCTAATAAGGGAAAGTCAAACCAAAAAAGTTCCCTATCGACACCCGAATCATGAGACTAGACAACTCAACCAAGTTACATATCAGGACCATTCATAACAGAAACAAAAAACTGATGTTCCAAAGAATAGTGATGTAACCTCAATCTAGTCCTATGATGACAAGTCGTTACAAAATTTCAGTGATCAAAATATTACACAAAAGATTAATCTAGGATGGTTTGATCCCTTCTCAGTGCGACAGTGTTGTTTGTCACTTAGAAGATCATATCAACATGTATCGACAAAGATGATAGTTTCGAGACAGAAAGACATTAGAAGCCGAAAAAGAGATCAAGCCTTTTTCATTAACAAGCTTTGAGGACAAAGCTTGTATCATAATTCTTATTCACACATTTAATATTGTATCCTCCTGGATATCTTTATATTCCAAGTTTTTTGGAGTAATTAACCTGTAGAAGGAACTTTGTTTGCTTCACCTACCGTACCTCACAGATTTATTAATTGTTGTTTAGTGATAAATGTATCCATGATGCTTAGAGTATGACACCTTAATTAGTTTTCCATTGTTTCTATCATTCCACCTCCTTGGTCTTTCATACTTATGTTGGAGCATTGTTGCTTAGGTTTATGTCTTGTTTCCAGTCCTATGCATCAGATTCCATCCTCTTCACTTTTACTACAACTCCAATTTAAACTGCTTATTGTTGTGTGTAGGCCACCAGAACCATGCATTTCTCTTTAAGATTAGCCCGATTTACCCCTTGTGCATTTAGATACATGTATTTTCTTGAGTTTACCTTGTTGAAGGATTATTGAACCAAGCCCCCTTCATTATCTTTTTAAACTATGTGACAATTGGAGTGTAGCAGAAAGCCCCACTAATAATCTTCCAATGCACTCCTCTGTTTAAGATGTCCTAGGCATTGGTCTATAATAAACCCAAAGGTTATCTCTAGGAAACTTTCTATATTTCCTGAAGCACTTGTGCTATAGGTTCTATAAAAACGACAACATTTTTCTGGCATCGTTGCTGAGGAATGAATTAGAATATTTTTCCCTGGGTACGATAATTTTTTTAATTCCCTCTATCAGGTGAGCAAGGGAAGTGTGGGCTGAAGATCTCTCACATTGAAGATTCCACTGTCTGAATTTCATTATAAACATCCTGGCGACTCCATTGTCTATATCTTTATTTGATCATCCCGGCGATTCCACCAGTTTCTATTCCAAGGTATATGTTAAAACTTTGGTCTAAAGCTCTTGTGGGGTGCATGCACATGTTAGCCAGTGATTTTCAAGAACATAACCCCATTAGAAGTTTCATGGAGGATATTAAAAGAGTTCAACATTAATTATCAAGTTGGGGGCACATATCAAAATTTTTGTCCAAAGATTTTTCATGGTGCATGCTGGTTGTGATTTTTGAATTTCAGTAGCATTGAGGCATTAGGTCCAGCACCCAAATGCTGACCTGGCACCATTGGAGGGTTGACCTCACTCAGGTGAATTGATGCCCTATACATAAGTAGGAGTTGTACATAAATAAACTCACTAGCTGAGCATTTAATTTCCATTTGTTAGAATTTATATTTCTTCATTTCGGTTTTATGAGGAAAGAACTCTGAGCAAATAAAGTCCCATGGATATTTTCTGGTTGTATAGGTTCATTATATTTTTGACTCCATGCCCAATGGTGAAGGCTACTGGTCTGTAGGTTCTCAATACCTTTGCAGCATGGCACTATCCCTAGTTGGAGCCAATGTTGTCACTCACTGCAAAATGTGCTTTCAGTTGTCCAAAGTGTAAGAGAAGAGGAGTTTTCAGCCATATTCCAAGCAACAAAAGAAATCAAAGCTAAATTATACCCTCTCCATTAGATATTTCTTGGAATAAGCTTTCCAACGGTATGTGTCAGTCCAAAAATGGACTTCTAGATCAAAAGATATGGCATATTTAAGTTAGGGGTTTTGTCACCTTTTAATGGAAGAAACAAGAGGAAATCGAAGGTCTCGGCACATCGGAGGTCCCGCATATCAGAGGCCCTGCATATCATAGGTCCCGTAATATCAGAGATCGTAATATTGGAAGTCCCGCAAATTGGAGATCATAATATCAAAGGTCAAGTTCAAATCGACAATCGATAGTCGGCGGGTCCAGGCATGTCACAAGTCAGCAATAAAAAATCCTTGAGGGACCACTATAAAGGAATTGTGAGGAAAAAGTGTCGATAGTGTAAACTGTTGTGAGAAAACCTTGAAGCATTTACAAAGGAATTCAACTGCAAAATTAGAAGAGGGCCAACCTTTTTTCTCTCCTTTAGAGGGCCACATGGTTGAATACCTTTGGTCCCGATAAAGTCACATGGTGTCTGATGTCATCATGACGTGGCATTACGGTGGACACATGGAACGCTGATTCAGTGTTTTAAGGGGGCAAAATAGGGTGACATGTGTCACCACTCACAAGGTGACATGTGGCAAAGGATGATGTCAGCTCACAAATTGATGATCGTAGGTTGAGGAATATCGTTGCATCAAGTTAACATCTTCCGATTGAATCCTGCGATAGAGGAGCTCCGATGTGGGGATTGGCCCATGGTCACAAATAGTTTGAAGAACCAAAGGCGAGGCCAAGTGCAAAGGGGTGATCGCAATCGGCGATCACAACAAGATAGCAGCGTGATCTCGACATTTCATAGAGGAGCATATCGGGGTTTCTTCCGATATGCATATCGAAAAAACTCTTGATACCGTGGGCCTAAAGCAATGTGGACATGTCGTAGAGGCAGGCAGAATAAATATGCATGTTTCATGCATGTTGATAAATTGTTGGGCGGAAAGTAAATAAAATATTTTATAAAGCGAAGAAATATTGTTAAAGGTTTTTATGTGTTAAAGCTTTCGCGCTAGCCCTCCCTTATCCTCTTTCAATGTGGGCCAACCACGTCGCATGTCACAAGTTTTGGGAGGGTACAACCAAATCAAGAATAGGAAATCATCGATCATCGAGTTGCAATATTTGAAATGGGCCCAGGTGCATAAGTGTGTAGTCCCATGTGATACACATGGGGACCATTAGTGATATAAAGTTTCGAAGAATCGACCCCCGTCCTAGCTTAAGGGATTTTAGATCCTGAAGGCTTAGGCCTTGAGTCCCTAAGCCTATATCATATATTTTCTAGCTAAGGCCCTAGGGCTAAGGTAAAAGGGTCCAATCGAAGATTGATGTTCATAGTTTTATAAATCTTGTTCAGTTTAAAGTTCCCAAACTGCCTGAGCCCTGATACACTTGTATGATTGTTTCATAGGGCACGTTTGGTTCCTGTAGATTGATAAGGAAATTAAAGGGGACAAATGAGTTGGAAGTTGTGTTGAAAATCTGTTATGGCCATCATGGGTGATTGCTCCCATCTCCTGTAAGTAAAGAATTAAAGTTGTTGATACCGAAAGCGACAAATGAACTGGCTGAATCATCGTGGTAGAGACATGGCCTAATTAGAGGCGATTACAGGGATGACTGGGAGATATTTTCTTCACCATCATTCAATTTTCCTTATTTTTATTTTGCATTTCTTGCATTTTAAAGGAAGGAACCAAATCCTGATTGTAATCGTTTGGGCATCCGAGCTATCGCATGCCGAGACAACTAGTCTACCAGACAACTGGAACTCTGGCTAAGATATTTTGTAACTAATTTTCAAAGCTCCCCCTCTCCTTATAAAAAGAGGGAAGAAACTCTTAATAGAGGTTCCAGAATTCAGCACCTGAGGGTTCCATATTCTGTGATTCCAGTTTTGATCTATTTGCCTATTCATGAAGGATTTGAGCTATGTATTGCTAAATGTAATGGATTGGTGAATTGGACTCATTTTGAGGATTAATGAAACTATATGGTGATTCCAATCAGAGAAATGCGCAATATGTTTTTCTCCTCTAGATATCACTTCATGTATGTTCCTTCTCTCTCTAAAATAATGGAATGAAGTTGTCAGTTTCACTCTTATTAATGGTTGTATGCTTGCTGCTAAGTAGTGAGAAGTACCTGCGTAGTTATAGATTTACTTGTGTTATTTGATAGCCTGCAGTACCTGTAATGTGCACATATTTACTAATTGATGTTTGGTGATAAATGTATCCATGATGCATAGAGTATGAAACCTTAATTAATACTCCATTGTTTCTGCCATTCTACCTCTTCAGTCTTCCATACTTTTGTCAGAACATTGTTGCTTAGGATTCTGGCTTGTTTCCAACTGTATGCATCAAATTCCCTCCTCTCTTTCCTCCTCTTCACTTTTACTACAACTCCAATATTAAGCTGCTTATTGTTGTGTGCAGGCCACCAGAACCAGACATTTCTCTTTGAGATTAATCGATTTTCCCCTTGTGCATTTAGATCCATGTATTTTCTTGAGTTTACCTTGATGAAGGACTATTGAACCAAGCCTCCCTTCATTATATTTTCAAACTACGTGACAATTGGAGTGCAACAAAAAGCCCCATTGATAATACTACAATGCACTCCTCTCTTTAAGGTGTCCTAGACACTAGTCTACAATCAACCTAGAGGCTGTCTCTAGGAAGTTTTCTATATCTCCTCAAGCACTTGTGCTACAGGTGCTAGAAAAAGCGACAAGACAGTGTTTGCCCAACCCAACCTCGTAGAGGGAATACCTTCAGTGTAAATATCGTTCATTCATATTGCACAAAAATTTGAAGGCCAGACCAACCTTGCACACAACGATAATTTTGTTCATATTTAATTATTATTGTTTGTTTGTTTTTGTATTTTTTTTTTTTAATTTTTTTTTAAAGAATATTATTATTAATTATTATTTTAAATTTTAATAATAAAAATATTTATTATAATTGAGCCGAAAGGCTTCATTCTACAGCCTGTAGGAGGGGATGTGTAAGTTTTTCAACCCGTCAGAGTTGAATGTGAATATATATATATATATATATATATATATATATATATATATATATATATATTATATATATATATATATTATATATATATATATATATATATATATATTATATATATATATATATATTATATATATATATATATATATATATAATATATATTATATATATATATATATATATATATATATATATATATATATATGTTATAAGGAATTTAAACATAAAAACATGTGTGGTTGAGATGTGTGAGTAAAAATGTGTTAAAATAAAATATATCAATGTTAAAAAATATTGAATGTGGGTTATAAGAAAAATATTTTAATACTAATTAATACTGACATATACTTAATATATTAATAATTAAAAAACCATTTGAATTTGCTCTAAGTTTTTATGGTTTATTTGGTCTTATATATACTCTATATAACATTCAAAAATACAATTCAAGCAATGAAAAATTACACATTGTATTTTGCACTCTAAAAAAGTTTGCACGTGAAGAAATTTGATCCCTCTCGGCTCATGTTATATCCATGCTTAAGATGGATTTATGTTGGTTTAATTATCAATTAACTAACAAGAACCAATGGTGGCAATCTCACTGCTTTTTTGTTTTTTTGCACATGTGGATCATGTTATAATAAGTTTAATAAAAATATAAAAATAAATAAATACAATATGTTAGAAGAAAAGATACCAAGTTAGCAATTTAATTAATTAAATAGAGAGATAAGTAAGGTTGTGATATAAGAGTGACTACTCTAATAAATGATTGAAAAGAGGGAAAAAAATAATTATTATGATAAATTTGTAATAACTTGAAAAGCAACTAGTTGTATATAGACATATTTTAATAAAAATATTATTTTAGTTTTTTTAAAGAAGTCCAAAGGTCAAGGAGGCAAGAAAAAAATGGAAAGGGGCTATCATTAGGAATAAGAAAGCTATTATTAGAGATAGAGTCCAAAAAAAGAGTGATAAATAGGGACTAAGATCACTCTGGATCCTCTTCTAGAACTATTGCGGTTTTCCATGTGTAAAGGTCCTATGTTAAGTTAGATCCCGAGTGATATTGATGTTATTTTTTTAGTTGAAACTTGGGAGCATGATGAATCTACGATCCGTCACCTTGACGAATTCATTCTTTGGTAATCTTGGAATAAAAAATCCTCTCGTAGGGGTTTCGGTGGTATAAATTGTTATATAAAGAACTTTGTTTCTTCTCACAACTGACTTCATAAAATCGACCCCTTCAATCAGTAAATTGGGATCGAGATCTCTGATTATGCCACCACTAGGATTTTTCTTGGAATATATTATTTCACTCCTATCAACTCTACCTCCTATAAGAAAAATAACTTGGATAAGAATTGCCCTTTCAATACCTTAGATAAAGACATCCACAACCTAAGGAATGAAGGTAATATCCTTTTGCTTGGGGACTTCAATGCTAGAACTACTGCTAACCAAGCTATTATGCTAAGTAACAACTCTAACCCTAACCCCTTATGGCTTGATGTAAATGGTGACTTAGCTAATAAATTCAAAAGAAACTTTGAAGACATAATCGAGAACTTATTTGGCAATGATCTTCTCAAGGTTTTTAGTACACAAGAATTGATTATTTGTAATGGAATTAAAAAGTGGCCTACCTCTAGCTAGATGACTTGTATCCATGGGATAGGAAGTAGTGTCATGGAATATGCGATTTCTGACACCCGTGTTCTCAACCATATTGGAAACTTTGAGCTGCTTAAAGATTATGAGCCTGACTTTGACCACATGCCTTTGTCTTTAACCCTCAACCTTGTTATGCATAACAACCACATGCAGAAGACTAATGAAAGTCAAAGACACAGTAGTTTCAATAAAAGTAATGTAGACCCTTTCTTAAAGGATTTAAAAAGGGATTTAGGAATTTAGGCTTCATAACTTATAATAACAACATTGATAAGATTTATTACAATTTTACCACTACCCTTTCCACTACCATTAACAAGTTCTTTATTAGGGTTTCGTATAAAAGGAATAACAAAACTTCCAACCCTTGGTATGATAAGGAATTTAAAATTGCCAAAAAAGTGATTAGAGACGCTCGCAATGAAACTATAAAGCCCTGAAATATAAGTACATACAAAGATCTTATAAAAAGGAAGAAGAGGTCTTATATTAATAAGAGACAAGAGCATCTTCTTCACCTTTCTAAAGTTGTGCCCAAATTTTTTTGGCGGAATGTGCTTGTTTGTAAAACAAAAGATAATCATTCGATCCCCTTAGAGAATTGGGACATATATATTAAGAAGTTGTATGGCTCTCTAGAAACCACGAGCACCATCTTATACACTCCTATTAAGGATTTTGCTCAAATATCCGAAATCATAGGTGAAAGGTTAGCTCTCGGTTAGGGTCTTTTGAATCTCAGTCGCTGGCACAGAACAAGGCATTTAGGTCCTTGGTCACTGGCACACAAGCCTATGAGAGTGACTATAGACCCTTAAACATTGACACATAGGCTTATGAGAGCGACTTTGGGTTTAGAGGAATATCAGAAGGTTTCGGTCCCCGGTCACTCGCACCAGGTAGCCCTAGGAATGACCTTGTCATCTCGGTCACTCACATAAATTAGCAAGGGTGCATCTTTGGTTTGTTGGTCACTCATACAATTTGGATAGGGAGAAACTTTGGGTCGTTGCAGTTCAGTGCCAGAGTCACATGCATAGAGACTTCTTGGTAGCGACTCTGCAGTCACAATTGCTGGCATACTATATTCGTGGGAGGGACTCTGCAGTCACGGTTGGTCGCAAACTATATTCGTGAGAGCGACCCAGAATTTTCAGTTGATCACAGACAATGTTGATGAGGGTGACCCAGTTCAGATCTAGGGTTTAGCATCTTGGCATCAGCTGGCTTCAACGATCATGTAGATCTGGGTTTCTCTCTATTGTTATATAGATCTATAGATCTGATTTGTTAGTTTTCGCTGAAAACATATGTATTGGGCTCGTTGATAGTGACAATAGTACTCAGCAGTATTCGACACAGTGACAATAGTACTTAGCAGTGTTCAACACAATGACAACAATATATAGTAGTTGACATCAGTTTGTGATAGCACATTACAGTAATCAATATGAGGGTTCTGATTCCTAGCATGATTAGATATGTTTCATAGACATCATTATTATTTTCTTGCATAGATAAAGTGATGGATCATTGTACTCTCTTTTACTACATCATTTGATGATGATCTAAGAAGAAGAAGATTTGCAAGGGTTTTCCCCATAGTGGGGTTTTCCCTGGTCTCAGACCAATCCTGGTGTCTCTATGTGTGTGCATTCTTTCTTCTACTGTTCCTTTTATTTCCGTTGCATTGATGATGATGGCAATGTTGTTTCTTTCTATGTGATTGCATATGCTGATGTATAATGGTGTAGATCTAAATAATGTAATGATAATATGGGGTGAAATTAATGTATTTATGATGAAATGCAACTATCACAGTAAAGAACAATGTCGCCCTAAGAAAAATTAACATGGTATCAAAGATGGGATGAAGAAAAGCCATGGATATCACCTCGATGATGACACCATTGATGGAAACAAGAAGAGGATGGTGGAGACCTAAAATAATTATAGGGTTTGAAGAAAATCCTAGGCATTTTGATGATTAGGGTTGATGGATTATATGATGTTAGGGTTGGAGAGAAAACCTTGGTTTATGGAAACTAAATGGGGTATAGTATGGTCAATGAGAAGATGCTCAAGCACTTGTGGGAGATTTAATGAAGATGTAGATGGGATAATCCCTAGTAGATCTGGTTGGATACTTGAAGACAACATTGGTATATGGACTATTAGCCCTGAGGTGTAGTGCTGCTATTTTGAAGGCTAAAGGAAGGAAATGGTCTGTTTTGCTATCATGAAAGGTCCCCACATGGTCTATCACCCCACTCTCCTCACTCTTCCACTCTCATTCTCGTTTTCTCATATCCTAACTCAACCCTCACATCCTAACAAAACCCACTTTCACCTTGGCCCTACGTAAATTAACCCATTTTTGCCTCGAAAACCTTACCTTTCTGTTTCTGGGAAAACTAGTGTCTTTTTGATCCGCTAGTCCCACTAAGATTGGCAAATATCTTAGAAACAAACAATCAAAGCAATTTGTGATTTCCTTTGTGTATGATAGATAAGAGCGAAGTAAAGGGACCAACCTGGATCTTTTGCTTGACTCCTTGCTTGATTTCTCTCTCCCTTGATAGAACATGTAACTCCTCTCCTAATTGTTCCGCTTAGAGAATACCTGTAGAGACAAAGTAACAAAACACCATCAAAGCATCTTTATCTATAATGTCACAACAATGCAGAATAAAAAATACATTGAACATACAATTGCATTCACAAATAACAAGATTCACAAATACAAGATTGTATGGAGGAAAACTCAAAGAACTTTATTAAAATAGAAGGGAGAATTACAACCCAGCTGTCTGATCCAACATCATCCTCCCAGCATCAAAGCCCTCTTCACCTCATGAAAAGCAAGATCACCCAACAATACAGTGCTCCTTCTCAAAGATAAACTAACAACACTTCCTTACAAATTACAAAATTCCAGCCTCTAGATCTCTCAGATGAGGGATCCATTTATAGACGTCTGCAAGGGTGTGAGTCAGCTCTGGGTTTTTGATTAGTGTCATTCCACTCATAGTTCTTGGTTCCACTTGGAGATTTCATTGATCTCTTACTCATCCTTGGGAGAATTCAGAGAGGCAAGTGTCATAGGAGGAGTTTCTAGAAGATTTCATGAGCATCCACCTAGCAAACTGTCTTAGCCATTTGTCCATTCTCGCTCATCACACCCTACAGAAGGCTTCTTCAGTATGAATCACACCTGGCTAATGTAGGAGCCAGTATGCATCACACCTTGACAGTGGAGTAGTCAGTATGGTCTAGTTTTTACTAGTTTTGAGTGGTTTTTTAGGTGGAACTTCTGGGAAATGATGTAATCAGTTGACCATGATCCTTTAGGGTATGAAACAACACTTTTAGGGGTTAAAAAGCCCTTATTTTATCGACATATATGATTAGGGTTGAAGTGCCCAAATATGTCTATAAAAGTTGCCCCATAAAGCATGAAGTTGTAAATATTTTGATGTTGGGTTAAATGCTTTATCATGAGGATTCAAGGTATTCGAACTAGAGGGTGACTTGTATAAGATACAATACAATACATCATGATCATAATATTTTCATGATCTAGCCAAGGCGGGCATTCCCATGCTCAACTTTATAAATTCATTTTCATGTACATAGAATAGATAATTGTCTGTAGTTGTAGACTGGTAATTCTTCATATGAAGGGTCATTGTCCTTGGCTTGGATGACCATCTATGCAGCTTCTGTGTACATTTGATGTCTTTATATTCCTGAATATATCGCAGCTCGGATGGATGAAACTAGATCCGGGGTCTTCAGACTCATTCAATCTTTGCTTGATGTACAAGTCGATCCATGTGAAAAGATGTTCTGAAGTCGAACATGGAAAGACATCGTCTGATTACCAGCCAATGATGTACACTGTTAACAGGCACGAGAAGAATCACTGATAATGATAATGACCCTCAAGGTACTACAGTACAATTCACGTGGTGTGAATATATGATCCGATGTTGAACACCACGTAAAATCTTTCGGTCAAAGGCCATTGATGTAAACCTGTCATCGAAAGTGAGGAATTCACCATTGAGGCATGCAAGCTTCAAAGTACTGAAAGGGTTCTTTCTAAGTCAACTTCTTGGATAATGAGATGATGTCGACAAGAAGTGACCCATCGTAGGAGGGCATTGATGTATCCCACATATACGACATGAAATGAAGCAAATGATTTTCTGGAGGTGAAAACGATCTGGTTATACAAGGTTTAGGAATGGCGGTCATGAAAAATGGAGGGTGGAGGTATTGCAGTGGATGAGGCATTAACTGGATGGTGAATTCTCTGAATGACTTCTCTTGAACATATCAGTGACACTGAAATGGATTGGTAGCATTAACCCCAAAAGATGGATGGTATGGTGGATCAATGGTGATATGACCGGTGAATAGAATAACCCAACCTGACTCAATCATGGTGATGGACTGAAAGTGTCGTGTTCAAGAGCGACCTGCTACCAATAAAATTCTTCAAGTTTTCTTCCCTTTTTCCCCAGTCATTGCTGACCAGTACTTCTTTATTTTTGTCAAGCTTGAGGAGGATAACATATGCTTGTTCTATAATTTTCCCTTTGGGAAAACCTCTCGCTATGTTTTAGCTAGCCTAGCGACAGTGAAACTCGTTCTTGTCTAGATGGACAAGTTCGTCACTATTGTTTTAACAAGTTTAACGACAAGGATAACTCGGTCCTTTTCATGTTTAGAGAGTTTGAAAAAGGATGAAAAGGAAACTCCAACAGTTCTTTTTCATATCATAATCCCTTGAGTCTGAAAAAGATTAAAATAATACAAGAGGGATGTCTTCTTCGATCACTTTAGCGAGCTGAATAAGACAAGCGCTCGATCCTTTTGTGGGATAATCTCTCAGGTCCAAAAATATTAAAATACAGGAGGGATGGCGCTTCCAATCACTTTAACGAGCTGGAGAGGCAAATTGCTCGATGACCTTTTCATATTTAGCGAGTCCAAAAAGATTTCAAAGTTGACTTGTTTTTTTGAGGAACGAGTGGCGTTTAGGGTAGCAAACAGGTTCTGGGTAATCTTGGAACTAGTTCCAGGTAATCTTGGAACTTATCAAAACATGGTGGTGTGAAGAGGTTGGCTAACGGGACCACTCATCGCAGCTGTTCCTCAAAATGGTAAACAATCAAGTGGAAGCGTATGATCAGCCAAAAGAATGGAGGTGATGGAAGGAACACAACTAAGGTTTGAAAGGTAGATAAAATGGAAATCACAAAGGTTATTTACCGAAGGTGGGTTCGTTTTTTAACGAGCTTGAACTCTGGGGGAACATCTGCTCAGTGGTAGGTTTATTTTTTAATGAGCTTGAACCTTGCAGAAACATTGCTCATTGGCGGGTTTATTTTTTAATGAGCTTGAACCTTGTGGAAACATTGCTCATTCTAATAGTTAAAGTTGTCTCTCATTGGTAGGTTTATTTTTTAGTGAGCTTGAACTCTACGATAGCATATGCTCATAGATTAACACACTTAATCAAGCATAGTAACGTTTAAGATACAACCACTTTCGAGGTTGCGATAGTGGAATCCCATCATAATCCACCAGCTCGTAGGCTCCTTTTGTCAATACTCGTTTAATAATGTAGGGGCCCATCCATAATGGTTCTAACTTACCTGCTCCCAATTTGTAAGAGTCCTGATCGTAGAGCAAGACCAAGTCACCTTCTGAGAAGACACGAGGCTAGACATTTTTGTCAAATTGTGCCTTGACACGTTTCTTATGTGCTTCATTAGCCAGCGCGGTGTCATGACAGGTTTCATCCATGTGGATTAGTTCCAAGAAACGAGCCTCTTCCTTCGAAGTTTCGGGAAGTAGATCAATTGCGAGCTTGAGAGATGAAATTTCACACTGAATTGGTAAGACTGCTTCCAGATCATACACCAACTAAAAGGGCATAAATCCAGTCGCATTTCTCACCGAAGTCCTATATGCCCACAGTGCTAAGTAAAAGATTAAATGCCAATTCTGTTTATGGACTCCAATCATTCTCTGCAGCACACGCTTCAGGACTTTGTTGATTGCCTCAGCCTGTCCGTTAGCCTGCGGATAATATGGAGTAGAACTATCATGGGACAGTCCTAATTTGGCAGTCAATTCAACCATCATGTGATTGCGAAAATGGGATCCATGATTTGTGACTATAGCTTGTGGAACACCAAATCTAGAGACTACATGATTGAAAAAGAAAAGAGCAGTCGTTTCGCCGCTATTTTTTAATGTAGGCATCGCTTTGGCCTATTTTATAAAATATTCGATAGCGACTATGATATACCCACGCCCCCTGGCTGAGGTGGGGTTACATGTCATGAAATTAATGCCCCATTTGGCAAATGGTCCAACAACAACTACTGGATGCAGCAGTGTAGGTGGTAATCTGATTTTGTGATAAAAAATATGGCAAGCATGGCAACTTCTGACTGCAATTATGCAATCTTTGAATATTGTGGGCCAGAAGTATCCAGCTCATAATATCTTTTGTGTAGTAGCGTAACTAGATTGATGCCCCACACATGCACCTGAATGAAAATCATTCAGGACTTTTTCGGCCTTCTCATGCGTGAGGCACCTTCGCAGAACTGTATCGACACCACGACGGTAAAATGTATCATCGAAAATCATGTAGTCTTTTGCTTGGTATCGAATATGTCGCTGTTCAGAGTGAGAGGTGTTAGGCCTAAAGGTTTGGGTTTGGAGATAGATCAGTATATCTCCATACCACAGATCGCTTGATGATATCAGAAACAAAGTTTCATCCACGATTGATGCTTTAGATATTAAATCGTTGGACGATGATGGGAGGTTACAAAATAACTCCATGAAGATGAGAGATTTCTTTGATTTGTATTTGGTGAATTCCAGATCAAACTCTTGCAAAATGGCTATCCATTTGGAATATTTGCTTCCTAGCAATTGACGCGACAAAATGTAGGTCATAGGGTTGCAATCTGACAAAATGGTAGTTTTGTGAAAGAGTATATAGTGTCAAAATCGATGTATTGCTTGAATAGTTGCTAGAGCCACCTTTTCGACATATGAGTACTTGCTTTCTGTATCATTTAAGTTGTGGCTTAAATAATACATCGAATGTTCTATTCAATTGTCTTCTTGTACTAAAACCATGGCGATGGTTGTATTTGTAGCAACGAGATACATGTTAAAGTATTTTTGATAGTCTGGAGCGTACATTAATGATGCTTTTACTAAGGAATGTTTTAAAGCATCAAAGGAAGCTTGCACAACTTGATCCCAGTTGAAGGGTACTTCTTTTTTCAAAAGACGTGTATAACCTTTAGCAAGTTCGGCGTAATTTGGAGTGAACCTCCTTAGAAAGTTTGCTTTCCCTTGGAGTGTCTGAATTTGAAGCAAATTTGAAGGTGGAGGCATGTCAATGATTGCCTGAACCTTACATGGGTCGAGTTGAATTCCGTCTTTAGAAACTACGAAACCAAGTAATTGACCAGAACCAACACAAAACACACACTTGTGCAGATTGAGTCATATCTTGTAGTGTTGGCAATGTAGAAATATGGCTCTCAAATGTTGCGGGTGATTAGTCCGCTTTCACAAATGAGCTGGTAGATCGTCAAGATACAGTTGAATGATGTGCTTGATGTCATGGAAGGCATAGCTCTTGCCCTTTGAAATGTTGCCCTTGCGTTCTTCAAATTGAAAGGTAGTTTACGGTAGGTGAATGTGCCCCATGGACATATAAATGCAGTCTTCAACTTGTCCTATGGGCAGATATTGATTTGGTTGTACCCGAAAAATCCATCCATGAATGAAAAGATTTTGCACCCGGCACATTCATCAATTATTTGGTTGATGAAGGGTGTAGGGAAGTCGTCCTTTGTACAAGCTTGATTTACATCCCTATAATCGATGCACACTCTAATTGTTCCTTGCTTTTTCATCACAGGAACAATATTCAATACCCAATATGTGAGAGGAATGGGGTAAATGAAACTAGCATGTAAAAGTTTTTCAACTTTTGTCTTAATGGTAGAAGCTTTCTTCAGGTGAACCGGTCAAAGTCGTTGTCGTACTGGTTTGACATCTGGATACATCTTGATTTCATGTTCAATGATGCTCGAGTCAATGCCTGACATTTCTTCATATGACCATGCAAAGACATCTCTGAATTTGCAAAAGAGAGCGCGGTATATTTCCAGTTCTAAAGGAGAACAAGATTTGCCAACATGAATATTCTCTACAACATTAGGTTTGGTTGAGATACTAATGGCGATAATTTCTTCAATATTGGACAGATTTCGCTCGGAATCCACCATATTTACAGTATTTGATAGAAAATAAAAAACTGAAGGATGATTAAGGTTGTTGGAATAATCTTCGTTGTTATCTTGAAGATGGGAATGGTGGTGGTAATCTTCCCATGGTGCCTCTCCTATTATCATCGACTGAATGATTCCTTCATCTGTAGAATGTATACGAGACCAAGGATCGGAAGAGGTGCCATACTTTAGAGACCTGTCTATCCAAACACTCGCTAAGTGTTGATTTGGGTTCATTGCCCATGCCTAGAAAATTGATTGCTACAATGATTCTATAGGGCTTGGGGGCAACACCTGGCAATGATCCACACTATCAAAATGTTCATATTTCTTCTTAATCTTTGATGATATAGAAGATATCATATGACAAGTTTCAACTGTGGCCACTTCTGCCAGATTACTTGGAGACGGGAGGCCAAAAGTACCCATTAATGAAGGGTCTTTTAGGAGACCTACTCCGACATTTTGAAGCGATTGAGAACTTCCATGGATCAATGGAATGCTTCCAGTAGCTTGTGAACTGTTGGGGAAAAAGGTTAGTTGGTCAACGATTGTATTTCCACTTTGGAAGGGGAATGCAATCTTTCTAAAATATGTTGACACAACAACAACCATAGCGTAAATCCAGGGCCTACCGATTAAGATATTGTAGTCAAGGTTTCCATTGATGACATCGATTTCAATTTCTACTATCTTGCCCCCCAGTTCAACTTACAAGTTACTTAAAATTACATATGGTGTGTATGTTCTTCCATCGAATGCTTTTAATGTCGTTGATGATTGTGACGAGGGTGGTGAGCCTAAAGTTTTCCAGCAACTCATTGACATAATATAGGTAGATGACCCCTCATCAATGATTGCTTGATGAACAGTTTTGTTGATGGTTTTTACCTGTATAAGGAAAGAAAGTTGGGCCGGTAACTGAGGTTCGTTATGGTTAAAGGCCACGAGATTCGAATCCGCTAGGTCTATCCCACCTATTGCTGATAACAAAGCCTGTTTTTGGGAGGGGAAATTCTGCAGTACTTCAAGCGTCGACATAAGGGATGGTGATTGAGCCAGATCCTACACTATGTTATAATTATGTGCTGCTCAAGCATGAGGATTAAACGTTGATTTATGCACTACTCCCTTTGGCAGCTTTATAGTTAATTTAGGAATGATGGGCGGAACAACTTCTAGCGAAGTTGTTGTCGAACTACTGGGTTGATCTATAGTCTTTGTTGTTCAATGAATGTGGATTCCCATAATCTTTATTCCTTATTGATATCAAAGCATCATTTTGTTGTTTCAAGATGGATAACATAAGCACTTGGGATGGGGAAGCATGATCGATGGCAACTAGAGTAGTTTCTGGATTTGGAAATGGATCAGTCAACACTACTGAGGTATTGAAGTCTTTAAAAACTTTGCAACCTCAGTTGATGTGGACAATATTTCGTATGATGCTCGTTGTTACATATTAAACATGGATAACGAGGAGGCAGTTTCTTTTTCCCAGCAAGGTTTCCATAAGATTTCTCAGGAGTCAAATCTTCCTGTTTCTTCTTTTTGTTTTTCCCTTTCTTCTTGCCCCCTAATTGTTTTGGTTCTTTGCCCTTGTCAGATGACATGACATTAACCTCCGAGGCAAGAAGTTTGTCATTTTCTTTTTGACTAGAAATTGCAAGGGCTTTACTAGATGGAGCCTTTACGGTTTGCGTACTTGAGGTACTGATCACGCCATCATTGGCATGAAAGTCCCTGTTTGATTTAGGAGGGGGAGGAACATAAAATTCTGGTCTAGGAGCATCAGGGATTTTGTCGTAGAGCGTGCCAAACTGAGTATAGATCAAGTCCAAATATTGTGCACGAGCAATGACTTGCTCTTCAGTGACAACTCCTCCCTTTGCCACATCTTCAGTAATAGAGGGTACTAATGACTTAACAAACCACTCAGCTAGAATCTGATCAGGAACATATGTCTTTACCATTTGACGACGACGTTGCCACTCATGAATATGATCAGATATGTGAGTGGCTGTTGTCTGTTTAAAGTTAGTAAGGGGTTCTGTTCCCGTTTCGTACCTTATGGGTAACTAAAAGTGGGTTAGAAAAGTAGTGACAAGGGCATTGAAGTTATGAAATGAAGCTCTAGGAAATTCAATATACCATTTCGTTGCTGGACAAGTTAGCATTCGCTGAAAAAGGAGAATTAATTGAATCACCGTTGAGGGTGTTAGATGAACACTACAAATGAAAAGCCATTATGTGATTCGATGGATCTTCACCTGGATTTCCATTGAATTTAGGAGTATTAGAGGGAAGTTTATGAGGAATCGCTAGCCACTAAAGGGCGTATGCGATTGGATAATTTTTTAGTCGGTTCAAATCTGGTAATTTTAGAGTTGCTACAAAAGGCAACTGTTGATTCAGGTTTGGCGAAGCATACCCAGGGTAATATGGGATCGCCTGAGCAGTAGGTCTTTGCATACCAGCATAATGTATTTGATGTTGATAAATTTGATAAGGTTGATGGCCATAACCATTATAGTATGGTCGTTGATAACTGTTTTGAAAATGCAGTTGCCCATTACCTACAAAGCCTTGTTGCTTAGGCCCTCGGTAAGCTTGCTGGAATTGCGGTTGTTGATATTGTACCAGCCATGGTTGTTGGACCATTTTTTGTTGCCCAATACTAGATGATTGACCAAGATGCAAAGTGATAGTACTTGTTTGAGCCTGGGTCGTTCCAGGTAAGGGAACACTAACCTGAGGTTGTGATTGAGCCATAGAGACAAGAGGCTATTGTATTGCAACTTGAGAGACTTGATTTTGACATACAATAGGAAGTTTTTGTACTTGCAACACAGTCACAATAGCAGGTGTAGTGGTAATATTCGACACAGGTTGGGCTGGTTGCATTGATATACAACCCTTGGCTGTTGAGGTAGTATTGGTACCCAACCACTAGATGTAATTCCAGTTGGACCTGAATTTTGTTGTGAACTCTCATATGGTTGTTCTCCAAGAGGGAATAATGAAAAAGCATACTGCCCCCCATATGGTGGCAATCTAGTGCTCAAAGGATAGATCAGTCTTTGAAGACTGGGTTGCCCAAATTGAAACTAGTATGCAGGATCAATTTGCTGATTTTCAACATAAGAAATGCCAGATAGGATCCCATATGAACAAATAGGAACATACCATGTCATCGAAACAGTCCCTGGGTGGACTCCATCTAGTGATTGATAACTAGTTGGGATAGATGGTATACCAGAAAACATCGTAGGAATAGCAGCAGGAAGTTCTGCTGTGGCTATATCAGATGACACAGTCCTAGATGTTGATGATTTCTCAGACATATTTAGTCTATCCAAAAGATTTCCTAGCGATTCGACAGGAACTTGCAATGAAGGATGATTAAAAGAACTAACTTCAGTAGTACAAGGATATAATTGGATCCCAGTTCCAAAATGCAATGGGGTACTAGATGGAAGATCCTCTACAATATCTTCTATAGCAATCAATCGAGGTGGAAGTGGTAGAGCGTCAGGTCCGTAAAATATTTCTGGAGCCGAAGAAGGTATAACTTCTGCAGTGATAGATACTGAAGGGGTGACACCTTCTAAATTCTGGAACTCAACTTCCAGATGTTCAGGTAAGTGAACTTCAGTTTCTGGATTAGCCATAGATGGATCTTTTTCAAGTATAGAAGTGTCTACCGTTACATTAGGATCAGTTCTAGTGTCCTCTTGTAATTGCGGAACTTCTTCTGTAAAGGCAGATGTACCAAAAATGATTGGAGTAACTGGAGTCTCTGATGATGTTGAAACACAAGTTTCAAATAAACCAAGAGAATTGGATTCAGTTAAACGAGATTGTTTTCCCCGGAATGGTTTCGTTTCCGGAGTCAAAGATGGTTGACTTACTATTCTCCGTGAATGACGGGGTTTTGATTGACTTTCTTCCACGATTGCAGATTACTTGATCAACTAAAAATTAAGGGGAAAAATGTTATTCCGTATTAAATAAATTTTAATGACGCTTTGACACAACTTTGCTTTTTCAATTTTAAGAGTCGAGTAAAAGCTAAAGATGACTTTAGTCCCCTTCGATTTTTGATGAGCCTGAAGTGACAAGTGCTCAATGGACCTTTTCTTTTAAGGAGTCAAAAAGGAACGAAAGTGACTACTATGGAAATCTAGACAGAGGGATTACCAAACCAATCGCAAAACTGCAATATACATCTTGGTAGTAAATTAAAGAGAAATTACCAAGGACTTATGTATGGCAGTCAATCTTCTCGAATGTTGTGTTTAGTGCATTGTGATCGATAGAGCGACAGACACGACTTCCTATGGATAAAGGATATGAGCCTATTATGGTCTCCCAATATATACTCGATGGTATGGGGGGCACAAGTCCGTACTAGCACTTGTCATATCAAAGAGGAGGAATCATCCAATCTTCGATGAAAATGATAGTTACTAGATTTTACAACGCCGGAACACGTCTCTAGCCTAGACTTCTAAATGTGTTGCGTTAGGTTCCAAAGCGTTTTTATATTCATTGAGATTTATTTTAGAGTTGATCTTGTTTAGAGGTTTGTCTTTCAAGGTTCACCGTGTGATGTAGATGTAAATTTCCTAAATATGAAATCTAAAATGATAAATAGTCGTTTATTTTTTAGCAATGAAAATCCTAGCTACTAAGGAAAGAAGATTACGATTCTTTCAACGGAGAGTAAAGAACACACACTAAATGCAATTTTCCTAAATCATCTTTTGCACACAGTATAAATGCAAATGCAAATGCATGTATTTGTTTTTTTGTTTCCTTAATGTGAGAATGCCAAAAAGGAAAACTAAGTATAAATCTGAACTATTTTCTTCAAAGTGACATTTCGACAATTTCTTTTCAAAATGAAAGGAGACTAAAATGGCACTTTTCGATTTCGAATAGAAAACTGCTTTCGACAGTTCAAATATTAACAATTCAAATCAAATACAATGAAAAAAATACAATCGACTATCTAGAGGAGGAAGAATTTACGACACTCTTCTTTTTGACTCAAAATGACAATTACGACACTTTTTTGCATCAAAACGACAGTCCGATTTAAATTAATTTTTGTCTAAGGATCATAAATGATGGACAAATACATAAAAACATTTACTAATCCTAATCAGTGGAGGTTGAACAATTTAAAAGAAGGAGGCTTCAACAATGAGATATTGATCATAAGTAGCAAAGCAACTGAATAGAGCTGAAAACAAGGACAAAAAAACCCAAATTTCAAGGATAGAAATAGGATTACTCAGTCATCGCACATGTGCTTCACAAAAACAGGGATGCATCTCACCTGCTACACACGGGAGGTGTGATGCATACTGGCTTCCAGTGATGGATAGTGCGATGGGCCAGGGAGCGAAACTGAGGTGGGTTTTTGCTCAAATTTGTAGCTGAGTTCAATGATTTAGGCTGAGCTATTATGGATAGTAAAGAACAAAGTACAGGGGTATGATCTTAGGAGGCTATTGAGCTACCACAAGGGCATTCAGAATGCTTGTAAGTTATATGTTCAGTTCATAAACCAATCCGAAGATTGACTGAAACAACATTCATCTACTTTGCAATTACTTAGCAAGAGAAGTTCGAAGGCTATTTGGCTAACTTCAGGATCCATCTGTAGTTTATAAAGCAAACAACAATAAAAAACAAACAAACTATTCGCTCCCCAGTAGAGTCGCCATTTTGTTTCTAGGAAAACTAGTGTCTTTTTGATCTACTAGTCCCACTAAGATTGGCAGCTATCTTAGAAACAAACAACCAAAGCAATTTGCAATTTCCTTTATGTATGATAGATAAGAGAGAAGCAAAGGGGCTAACTTGGGTCTTCCGCTTGACTCCTTGCTTGATTTCTCTTTCCCTTGATAGAGCTTGTAACTCCTCTCCTACTTGTCCCGCGTAGAGAATACCTGTAGAGACAAAGTAACAAAACACCATCAAAGCATCTCGATCTATAATGTCATAAACAATGCAGAATCAGAAATACATTGAACATACAATTGCATTCGCAAATAACAAGATTCAAAAATACACGATTGTATGGAGGAAAACTCAAAGAACTTTATTAAAATAGAAGGGAGAATTACAACCCAGCTGTCTGATCCAGCATCACCCTCCCAGCATTAAAGCCCTCTTCACCACATGAAAAGCAATATCACCCAACAATACAGTGCTCCTTCTCAAAGATAAACTAACAAGACTTCCTTACAAATTACAAAATTCCAGCCTCTAGATCTCTCAAATGAAGGATCCATTTATAGATGTCTATAAGAGTGTGAGTCAGCTCTGGGTTTTTGATTAGTATCATTCCACTCATAGTTCTTGGTTCCACTTGGAGATTTCATTGATCTCTTACTCATCCTTGGGTGAATTCAAAGAGTGTCATAGGAGAAGTTTCTAGAAGATTCCATGAGTATCCACCTAGAAAATTGCCTCAGCTATTTGTCCATTCTCACTCATCGCAACCTACAAAAGGCTTCTTCAGTATGCATTGCACTTGGCTAATGTAGTAGCCAGTATGCATCACACCTTGACAGTGGAGCAGTCAGTATGGTCCAATTTTGTCCAGTTCTGAGTGGTTTTTTAGGTGGAACTTCTGGGAAATGATGTAATTAGTTGACCATGATCCTTTAGGGTATGAAACAACACTTTTAGGGGTTAAAGAGCCCTTGGTTTATCAACATATATGATTAGGGTTGAAGTGCCCAAATATGTCTATAACACTTTCCGCCCATACGCGCCCTTTGTACATTTCTCGAGGACATCTCGTACCTCTGTATTCCCCCGTCGTCGATCTTCCCACAGATCTGATGGCCAACACTTCACCCGACCAACGTTACATGCTCGATCAATCATCATTGTTAGATAATTCCCTCTAGATCTAATGGATGTCGTGCATATTGCGCGAGCAACATGAAAGAGGGATACCCGCCCGATAAATGCAGTTTCCTCTCTCTCCTCCGCTACTACTTGGCACCTGATGAATGGAATCAGGTGGGTTTCTACCTTTACCGTTATCGCCCAGTTGATTTCTCGATAGAAACCATTTTCGCTCAAATGAAACCACCCCCGGGTGTTATCTTTCGAGCACCTCCTCCGCTTGATAGCCTTTCGATCTGCTCATCTGAGATCTGATGGCTTGAACTTATTCCGCTCTCGCCACGACGTCAGGCCTCCTGCATTTGATATCCTCCGTCCATTCCTCTAGATCCAACAGCCCTTGTTCACCATCACTGTAGTTCACCCTCCCCTGTTTGACCACCATCCTGACCGTCGATCCATCCCATCCAACGGCCCATATGCCCCTGTATCTTGCTTGCCATCAGTCACCCGGAGAGGAAAGTTGTTGGCTCTATTAGTGTTTGTGACAGTCAAACAGTTGAACTAAAATAATGGAATCCATGGCCGAAAGGGGAAAAAACAACAGATGATGTAGCCGAATTAAGAGAAATGATCATGGAACATCACAGCACGTGCGAGCCACCTGACAGCGCGGCGAAATGACCAGAATTTGGTTACTGTGTTTGTTAGAAACAGAGTCCCTGTGCTCATGCTGCTCTAATTATGGCATCAATTAGTTAGAAGCCAGAGGGGATAGATTAAGACATCTTGAACCCCAGAGAGCCTGAGATCATTGTAAAAACCCTATAAGTCACCCGGGGAGGAAATTTGTTGGCTCTATCAGTGTTTGTGACAGTCAGACAGTTGAACTGAAATAATGGAATCCATGGCCGAAAGGGGAAAAACAGCAGACAATGTAGCCGAATTAACAGAAATGATCGTGGAACATCACAACACGTGCAAGCCACCTGACAGCACGGCGAAATGACCAGAATTTGGTTACTGTGTTTGTTAGAAACGGAGTCCCTGTGCTCATGCTGGTCTAATTATGGCATCAAGTAGTTAGAAGCCAGAGGGGATAGATTAAGACATCTCGAACCCTAGACAGCCTGAGATCATTGTAAAAACCCTATAAATGACTAAAAGTAAGAAGGAACTTTTGGAGATTGTGGATACTTTGTTCCTCTCAACATCTCATCTTCATTCCAGTAATACAAGCTTCTTTTGCTGTTATATGTTCAATTTCCATCTTCTCCTCTGTTCTAAGTTTGCACTTGAATAAGTTATTCATGTTTTCTTCTGTGTCTAATGCCAAATAATTGTCATCTTATCTCTGCGTTGATAAATTAGATTTTCAAGCTTCATTTACTTTCTATAGCTAGCCATTCATATATGTTTATGTATGCATCTACTGGTACACACAATAGTCTCCATCTATCCATTTAATCTATAAACTATTGAGCATTAGTGGTCTAAAGCCTTGTCAAGATGAGGGTGTTCATGCATGTCTGGAGTGAAAACAGAGTTGAAACAATCATCTGACTTGATCCAAACCTTAATCCATTCCAATAGTTCAGAGAACAATATTGAATATTTATATGTTACCAGGCATTTCCAAACTACAACCTAGGAGAGTTTCCTGGAGTGATAACATAATTGGCGTCGCTGCCGGGGAGAGGAGACTGAAGCTTAGCTTCCCTGGGGGATGACACAGATCCAACTTTGATGATGGACAAAGTTTGGACACTATTTGGGTCATAATCATCTATTTGGCGACTCTACTGGAGGATGAACCTCTTAGCAACTCCACTCCATAGTTCTGGCTCAGTTTGGGAGGCATACTCAGAGAAATCCTCAGAAGCCACAGGTTGACCCAACACCTGACCCTGAAAGAATAATCAAAGAAAGAAAGGCGTTGCAGGAAGGAGCATCAGGTTCAGGTAGTTCTAAACAATATTTTATACCTCTTCAAGAAAATCCTGTAATAGAACAAATACATGTTGAGAATATATCATCTAAAACTAGTAGTGAAGAAAAAATCTCAGAGAGTCATAGAGCTCCTTATTCTTTAGGTTCTTCTTTTGTTGAATGCCCAAAGGAAACCTCTCCTCCTATCCATCATACTCCTTTAATCCTATCAATCACTCCTCAACCCTCTATCATTCAAACTTCCAATACCCTTGTAGCCACCATAACTATGGCAGGATCACAAGCACCTACCAAAATGGAAATAATCATAGCGGCTAGGTATGGACCTTTAGTACTGTCCACTCCTTTGAATGCCATGGCTGCAGGAGAATACCAGAAGTATATGCCTAAGTTCAATGGGATGAAAGGTGTTACAGCTGAGGAACATCTTGAATCATTCTATAGCTATGCTGATAACTTGGACATTAATGAAGACAACGTGTGGATGAGAGTATTTGTCCAAAACCTAGAAGGAGAGACTAGAAAATGGTTCGAAGAACTGACCCCAAGATCTATAGTAGATATTAAGGCCTTAGATGATGCATTCATAAAGCATTTGGGGTTATAAGAAGGATCTACTTTACTACCAAACTGAGTTTGGGAACTTAAAGAGGGAAAATGGTGAGTTGTTGTTTGGTTTTAATAAGAGGTTTAACTGCATGTACAACAAGATACTAGCTGAAGTGAAACCCACCACTACCTTTTCTAAACTCACCTATGCCAGTGCATTTGACTCTAACTTCTATGTACTGTTGAGAGGGAGGCGATGTGCTACCTTGGCTAATATGCAAGATGCAGCCTTGGAAGTATAATCAAACATCATGGCTGCAAAGAAGCTCAAGGGGAATGCCAATAGAAGGAGACAGAGGGGCGAACCTTCATCATCTTTAGATCCCAAGATAGATAAAATGACCAAGATGATAGAGTCATTAGCCTCTGAAATATCCAAATTAAAGGTTGAGCAGCACCCTCGGAGAGGAAGAGTTCCTAATACCTTTGCCCCTAGAAATCCAAATCCATATAGAAGAGCTAAAGAGCAGTTGCAGATTTTGTAAAGAAGCAAAGATGCCAATGAAGACCAAGGGGTGAAGACCCCTTTTCAAAATGTAGTCATGGAAGAGGAGCAGTTCGATGAAGATGATGAGATCCATTGTATGGAAGACAAAGGAAATGCCTCCTTTTTGACCTTAGCTACATATGAAAAGTCATTATTCAATGACCAGATCAACCAAGAGTGAGATGGTGAAGCTATTATACAAACTAATGATCGGCACATATATGCTATGAGGTCGAAGATGAATAATGTCAAGGAAACTCCTGTTTCGAAAGCTGCTATCCCTACAATACAACAAGCCAATAAGCAAAAACGACCTACAGTTGATCCCATCATCCTCAAAGCTCCAGCTCACGAGGTAAAAGGCCTTGACAAGTCTCCTTCTACTTTTAGTTTTGAATCAGAAATTTAGAAACTAAGAATACCTATACCTCTAATTGGACTAGTGATGAATGAGTCCTTCAAAAGATCTATCCTTGAGACCCTTGAGCCTAAAGCCATCCAAGCCTCCACTGACTATGTAAATATGCAAGATGACAACTAGCTATTGTTCTCAGACCAATGATTGAAAATTATGATGACAACTCCCCATCATTATATGTCTCTTTGACTATTCATGACAAGATCCTTCATAACTGCCTTCTGGACACAGGAGCCAGCCATAATCTAATGACCAAGGCTTTCATGGATGATATAGGTCTTGACATTACCAAGCCTTATCATGGCCTTCTTTCTTTTGACTCTAGAAAGGTGAAATGTTTGGGATTAATCAAGGACCTAGACATCACCTTGTCTCAGATGCCCATGAAGAGCATGATGATGGATATTGTGGTAGCAGATGTACCCCCAAGTTTGGCATGTTGCTTTCTAGAGGTTGGATCAAGAGATTAGGTGGAACATTGCAAAATGATCTGTCCTATGCTACTATCCCAGTTTTTGGAGGTGAGAGTAGGAGATTATACAGAGAAGCTCAGTTGGCCTATATCATCAGTGATGAAAAGAATCCCACTAATCATCCCATCTATGCTGTCGACACTGATTTTGGAGCCTGTATTCTTCGGATTGAAGAATCTGAGTTGGCCTCCATGCAACTTAGGGAATTGGTTTTCCAGATCATAGAGGAAGAAGGCCCACAGGTTTGGGACATGTTCTTTGATGGAGCTTGCTCCAAGGAACCGACAGGGGCAGGTGTAGTCCTTGTATCCCCCACACAAGAATGCATTCATTTATCTTTCAAGTTAAATTTTCAGGTTACAAATAACATAGCAGAGTATGAAGCCTCGATATTGGGCTTAAACACTGCTAAAGAAATGGGCATCAAAGGTCTGAAGGTGTTTGGAGATGCAAACTTTATTATTTAGTAGGTGAACAAAACTTTCCAAGCAAAGCATCCAAGGCTGAAAACATACAGAGATGAGGTATGTAAGCTCAAGGGTTCTTTTAATAGTTTCAACATTTCTTACATCCCTAGAATGAAGAACCAGCTTGCTGATTCCCTTGCAGTGTTTGCTAGCACGTTTATCCCTCCTTTGCCTCCTAAATTGACTTATGAAGTTCAGGTGAAATATAAACCATCTCTGCTTGACAATGTCAAATACTGGAAATTTTTTGAATATGATGATGAAATTAGTAGGTTTTTACAAGTTATTGATGAATTTTATGAAATGCACATTGACCAAGAAAACGAAACCATTGAAGAATGAAACCAGTCCAAGCTAAAGAACAAGATTGGTCAGGATAACATTGTCCAGCTGCCTAGTAACCATATACCCAAAGGATTGGTGCCCCTAGAGAAGTTGTTTGATCATAATGATGTACCTTATAAGCCTGCTATGAAAGAAAACGAGTCTGTAGTTCATAGACATAATGTAGGGGGTCCAGACCATCCAAAGTACATAAATATGTCCACCCACTTGTCTTCTGCCTAAAGTTCTGAGTTTTGCACTCTGACCAAAACAATTTGCTGATATTTTTGCTTGGGAGTATAGTGATCTTAAGACCTATGACACAAACATCATTCAACAGAAGATTCCACTAGAGAAGAACACCATCCCTTTTAAGCAGAAGTTAAGACCTATCAGCCCTCTCTTACTACCTTCGATTGAAAAGAAAATAAAGAAGCTGTTGGATGCCAAGATCATAGTTCCCCTAAGGTATTCAAAGTGGATAGCTAACCTTGTGGTAGTAAGAAAGAAGAATGGAGAAATCAGGCTTTATGTTGACTTCAAAAATCTGAACAAATGCTCTAGAAAGGAAAACTACCCCCTGCCTAAGATGGAACGCTTGCTGCAAAAAGTTTCAAGGGCTAGAGTCATGTCTTTCTTAGATAGATTTTTAGGTTACAATCAGATTTCTATACATCCAGAAGATCAGGAAAATACCGCCTTCACTACTCCCTAGGGCACTTTCATGTACTCCAAGATGCCTTTTGGATTGATGAATGCTGGGGCTACTTTTCAGAGGGCCATAGACATAGCCTTCGAAGGAGAGAAGGACAAGTTTGTCCTTATTTACCTTGATGACATAACAGTCTTTTCCAGTAGTCACAAGGACCATTTGCAACATTTGATGAAGGTGTTTCTAAAGTGCAGATAGTTTGGAATTTCTGTGAACCTAAAGAAGTCACAATTTTCTCTAGAAGAAGGCAAACTTCTGGGACATATTGTTTCTACCGAAGGTGTGAAGAACGATCCAACAAGGGTTCAAGCAATTCAGACATTGTCCATCCCAAGGTCAAAAAGGGACATTCAATCTTTCCTGGGTAAGATTAACTTTGTAAGGAGGTTCATTCCAAACTTTGCAGAGCTAGTGAAGCACATCACCTCCATGCTGAAGAAAGTATCAGAAATAAAATGGACAAATGCCACAAGATGCTCTTTTGAAGCCATTAAACAAGCTATCATGGAATCTCCCACTCTAATCAGTCCAGATTACACCAAGGTTTTATATCTTTTCTTTTTCCTCTTATGATACACTTGCAACAGTTCTATTGTAGAAAAATGATGAAAGTGTAGAGCATCCTGTGGCCTTTTTCAGCAAAACTCTGAGGGATGTTGAACTAAGGTATGACCTTATTGAAAAACAAGCTTATGCTCTCATAAAATCTTTAAAGGCATTTAGAATTTATATTTTACATTCCAAAGTGGTCGCATATGTATCTTCAGCCTGAGTAAAAGATGTCCTAACATAGCTAGATATTGATGGAAAGAGAGCTAAATGGATTGCAAAGTTCATAGAGTTCAACATAGAGGTGAAGCACACTAAGCTTGTCAAAGGCCATGGCTTAGCTAAGCTTATGGCTGAGGAAAATTGCAGTTTGTTGGACATAAATTGCATGGACTCAAATTCTGGTGGTGAGAAGACAGAGGAAGCAACAGAAGAGCAAGAGCAGAATCAGAGTTTGGCTGAAAATCTAGCCACATGTGAATGGTATTCTAGTATAGTTCATTTTTTGCAAAATCTAGAAGTCCCTCCAGGGCTTAGCTCAAGTCAAGCTTGGGCCATTAAGCTCAGATTAGCCAAATTCTACATTAATAAGAACCTGCTTTATTGGAAAGAGCCACCAAGGATCCTCTTGAGATGTCTAGACAAAGGACAATCTATGAGGTCATGCACCAGTTCCATTCTAGCATCTATGGAGGGCATCATTATTGGAAAGCCACAACCCACAAGATCTTGAGTGCTGGGTATTATTAGCCTACTCTGTTCTCTGATGTATTTTCTTTTGTGAGGTCTTGTGACAAATGTCAGAAGTTTGCAGGAAGACAACAACTAAAATATTTTCCCTTGAAGCCAGTACACACCAATGGTCCCTTCCAGCAGTGGGGCTTGGACTTTATAGGAGAGATCAATCCATATTCCAGTGGCCATCACAAATGGATCTTGGTAGCCATTGATTATTTCACCAAACGGATTGAGGCTATACCCACTAAAAATGCTAATCATTAGGTTGTCATGAAGTTATTGAATGAGAATATTTTCACTAGATTTGGTTGCCCAACCAAACTAATCACTGATAATGCAACAACTTTTAGGGCAAAAGAATTGGTGCAAATGTGTGAATCCATGGGCATTCAATTAGTGCATTCTACCTCATATTATCCTCAAGGAAATGGCCTGGAAGAATCATCCAACAAGAGTCTTGTAAGGAAAATAAAAAAACTACTGGAGGAAAACAAAAAGAGTTGGGATTCCAAGTTGAAGTTTGCACTGTTGGCTAGTAGGGTTACCAACAAGAAATCCATACATAATTCTCCATTTAAGCTGGTTTATGGTGTTGATGCTATTTTTCCTATCCAGCTGATTCTCTGTGTCCAAATTCTTGCAAGAAGAATAGGATGAAGATATGACATGGAAAGGGGATGAGTAACTTGGTTGAATTACAACATATTAGAGAACAACTAGTTGAGAAATCAAGAGTTCATTAGAAGAAGATCAAAGAAACCTTTGATAGAAAGGCAAAGGTGGACAATTTTCAGGTTGGTGACTGGGTTCTCAAATGGGATGCATTGAAGGAAAAGAAGGGAAACCATGGTAAATTTGATGCCTTATGGACATGATCGTTTGTCATTACTCAAGTTCAGATGAAAAATACTTTCATTCTGCACAATTTGGAGGGGGAAGGTGTCTTTGATGGCCCAATCAATGGGCGGTTTTTGAAACTTTACTTCATATGAGGCTTTAAGGCCTTAATATTGTAATAGGTTTTTTCAGTTTTTGTTTTTATGCAAATAAACTCCATGCCCAATAGAACACTAGGAGATAAGTTTGTTTTGGTCGTTACTAGAAAGGCAGTGGTCTACAGTTCTTGAAACCTCATAGGGAGGCTTTCATCCCTAGAAGGAGCTAGTGTTAGCCCTGAGGTGTAGCGCTGCTATTTTGAAGGCTAAAGAAAGGAAATGGTCCATTTTACTATCATGGAAAGGTCCCCACGTAGTCCATCACCCCACTCTCCTCACTCTTCCACTCTCATTCTCATTCAGTCATATCCTAACCCAACCCTCACATCCTAACAAAACTCACTTTTGCCTTGGCCCTATGTAAATTAACCCATTTTTGCCCCGAAAACCTTACCTTTCTGCCCATATGTGCCCTTTGCACATTTCTTGAGGACATCCCGTACCTCTGTATTTCCCCGCTGTGGATCTTCCCGCAGATCTGATGGCCCACACTTCACCTGACTGACGTTACATGCTCGATCAATCATCACGGTTAGATCATTCTAGCCAGATCTAACGGCTGTCACACATATTGCGCATGCAACAAGAGAGAGGGATACTTGCCTGATAAAGGTGGTTTCCTCCTGATAAAGGTGGTGCCCGATGAATGGAATCGGGCAGGCTCCGACCTTTACCGCTTACCACCCAATTGACCACCGGATAGAAACAATTTCCGCTCAAATGAATTCGTCCCCGGGCGTTATCTTTCAAGCACCTCCTCCGATCGATAGCCTTTCAATCTGCTCATCTAAGATCTGATGGCTCAGACTTATTTCGCTCCCACCATGACTTCAGGCCTCCTAAGTTCAATCTCCCTCATCAATTCCTCTCGATCCAACAACCCTCATTCACCATCACCATAGTTTACCCTCCACCGCTTGACCACCATCCTGACTGTCGATCCATCCATCCAACGACCCATATGCTCCCGTACCCCGCTTCCCATCAGTCACCCATGTAGGAAAGTTGTTGGCTCTATCAGTGTTTGTGACAGTCAGATAATTGAAGTGAAATAACGGAATCCATGGCCGAAAGGGGAAAAACAACAACACGATGCAGCCGAATTAATAGAAATGATTGTGGAACATCACAACACGTGTGAGCCACCTGATAGCACGGTGAAATGACCAGAATTTGGTTGCTGTGTTTTTTAGAAACAGAACCCCTATGCTCATGCTTATCTAATTATGGCATTAAGTAGTTAGAAGTCAGATGGGATATATTAAGACATCTCGAGCCCCAGAGAGCCCGAGAGCATTGTAAAAAGCCTATAAATGGCTGAAAGTTAGAAGGAACTTTTGGAGACTGTGGATACTCTGTTCGTCTCAGCATCTCATCTTCGTTATAGTAATAAAAGCTTCTTTTGCTGTTACATGTTCAATTTCCATCTTCTCCTCTGTTCTAAGCTTGCACTTGAATAGGTTATTCATGTTTTCTTCTGTGTGTAATGCCAGATAACTGTCATCTTATCTCTGTGTTGATAAATTAGATTTGTAAGCTTCATTTACTTTTTGTAGCTAGCCATTCATATATGTTTATGTATGCATCTGCTGGTATAGTCAATATTCTCCTCTATCCATTTAATCTATAAACTATTGAGCATTAGTGGTTTAAATCCTTGTTAGGTTGAGGGTGTTCATGCATGTTTGGAGTGAAAACAGAGTTGAAACAGTCATCTGACTTGATCCAAACCTTAATCCATTCCAATAGTTCATAGAACAATATTGAAGGTTTATATGTTACCAGGCATCTCTGAGCTACAACTTAGGAGATTTCCCTAGAGTGATAACATGGACCATGGAAAATTATGGCTCTTGAATATTGGTTCAAGAGGGAGAGGATCACCTCTCACTGAAGATAAGTATTTCTTGACTTATGATGCTTCTTACTTGTTAGACTTATGGATATGATGATTATGTTTATTGCTTGTACTTCCTACATATGGATTTGAGGATATGGATGTTTCTAACCTCCTTAATGAGATGTGATGTGTAGATCTTTCTTGAGGATAATTTTGAGATGCAACTCTGGAAAGAGACAAAGAGGTACTTAATGAAAAGATGATGAAGTGCTTCAAGTGGCCTATTTCTAATGAATAGGTGCTCAGATATTTGAATACCTCAAGGTATGCATGGTATGTTGTGTTTCAGCGATTGGCTCGGTAAGCCTTAAGGTATGATGAGAATGCCTCTTTCTTTAATAGCTCATACATGTATATGAAAGTGACTTGGATATATGTCTCCTATGATGAAATTATGCACTTAGGGTTGAACATTTTTGACCTTCTTTAATTCTATGAGGCTATCTAATGTTGATACATTAATACTCTTGATGTTTGGCTAACATCTATGATCTCTATGTTGGATATTTTGATCCTATAAAGAAGGTTAGCACCTTAGCTCGAGAAAGTGATACACTTGATACTTGTCATGACATATTTAATATAGAAGGATAGTTCATTGAATCCTATACATGAGCCTACTCGTAATGCTTCTGAAAATCATGATGAAAGCATATGGAAAGAGCGATTGATACACTTGTTGTTTTGATAAAACTTTATTGAATGACCTAAACTGATCTCATTAATCATGAAGTGCATGGTAACCTTGATTTGAGAGGTATAAGTGTAAGATTTATATTCTAGATCTCTTACTACATATGGTATTGTCTTGATGGCATATGGTTAAACTAAATGCAGTAACTTGATGGAGTGACTTGACAGAAAATGCTACTGTGTTCATAATCCTTGAGATATGATGCTACATCTATGTATTGTCTTGAGTCTAACCTTTGATGAAAGATTGATGTCATGATGTTGATAGCCATATGTTTATTATCTATCAAATCTGTTGTTGCATGACTCAAGTCGAGACAGGTTGCTTACATGAATGAAGATGAATGATGAAAATCCCCAGTTAGAGGGAGAATCGCTTCTCAAGATTCTTACTCTTATTACTATTTGTGTTATATGCTGCTGAAGTATGATTTATGTGCATATGAAAATATTGATCTACAACAGGGTCTTAGATCTAAAGCCCATTCAGAAATTAGGGTTTTTGCTCTAGTCATAGTCAGACAATTAGGAGATTCGTCCATGATCACATGCATGCTAAGGTCTAGTCAGTGTCCACGCAACTAAAGTCACTCCCATGCTAACTTAAAGAGAGTGACCAGAGGTTTGACTGTTGTTGACCATCATCTGAAGCTTTCTGAAGTTGTCTGAACTTTGAATCATGATGTTCCTAACATATTCTACCACTATTAACTAATTTATGAAGTTATGGAGTTAAATTGTTGATCATATAATGAAGTATTGTGCATGAAATGAGATAGTCACCTGGATGATATCAAGATCCTAAATGTATTGCAGATAACGACAAGATATGCTAACAAGAAAAATTTGAATGTTTTCCATAACATGAACATGCAAACTGAACTTGTGTTTGTAGGTGATCGGGACATACATATAGATATGTTACTATGTTTGTGCTACAAGAGGTTGGCATGATTTGGCACTACTCGTATATACAGAAAGTGCTTGGTCATGATGCTTGACAATAAATTTGAATTAATGATTGAGATGTGCTTTGACTATGGATATCTCTATGATAACATTTGGACTTGACCTGATATCTAGTGATTTGATTTGACGATTGTTGATTTTCCATTATATCAATGCTATGTGGGCATGATGAATTATGTGGGTATTTGGAGATTGGCCTCCTTATTCTTAACAAAATAGTTGAAATAATGATAGTTGTGATTTGGCATGAAAAATGGAACCTACATGACTCATATTTGATGTATGCATTTGCACCTAGTGACAGGATGACTTATATTATGTTTATGTGAATGACTTGATAAAGTTCATATTGATAATGCATGACTTGTTGGCATGATGAAGTCATGATTTGATATGAGCTACACCTGTTTCCTAGTTGAAAGTATTAACACTATTATAATGATGGCTTTGATAATGGTCATGATTTGGCTTATAAACTCTGACAAGTTGACCTTGTTGATTGATGGTACAACATTGATTTATGTAAGGATGATTATGGTGGTTTATCAAGGCATTATGCACAACATTGCAATCTAGATATGTCTAGATTTGACAATTATCTGTTTAAGTCAGGATGATGAGTTCGAAGGTATGGCTTTGATAAGATTATGGTTTTGGTTTTGGTTTTATATCCTAATGATCTACTTGTGACAGGTGATGAGCCTCTGATGATCTAATTAGAGGGAGATGGATTATGGAGCCCGAAATAATGTATCATGGTATGATGAATCGATTTCTAGAATTTGGGAAAGAAATTCCATATTGCAAAACTATTTGTTTTGAATAATGAAAATTAAAATCCTTGGATACTCTGATTTGAAGTTTAAGATGTTGTTGAACTTGACATGGCATCTGACGGATGAAGCATTGAAGCTCTATTTTGAACATCCATTTGTATATGTATGGTGTGCATAGAACCTTAATGAATCCATGAGTGAGTTGCTTCACTCACATAGAGTTGCCACTGAGCATGCTTTGAAATATCTGCATGAGGTGTTCTATTTTGAGAATGTGATATTTCTCCTATGATATGTGCCTGCACAGATGTATTGCTAATATTTGAGATTGTTTTTGATAAGACATTTGGATGCTTCTTTAGTATGCGGTCTACCATGATATCTTGGATGAGAGGTCCATAGCATGACCAAGGTTGATCATGATGTTGCTAGCATGGCTAGCTATGAGGCAGGATATGGAAGCTTCTTAGAGAGTTGTTTGAGCATGATCTAGATATGACATGGGTACCATGGATACATTGTGATGACCAATTGGCAGTAAGTCCCATATTTATAGTTGGGATCGAGATACTCTCATTATATTGAGACAATGCAACTATTCCGAACAAGCTTATGCTTGTGGTTGGAACCTCCTTGAGAGGGAGGATGATTATGGTATCCTTTTGTGATTCATATGATTATATATGATCTGACATGATATTTGATTTGATGTTCTTTCTGAATAGGAAAAAAATGGTATTGAGACAAGTTGATGATGAGAGAAACTTTGATTGAGGACACTCCTCAAACTCTTCCTACCTTGCTTGAGCTCCCAGGGTGAGGAATTGAGATAGAGGGCTCTTGGGGTTAAGGGAAGTCTGGAAAATGGGGCATTACTGTTATAGAGATATTTGGGCATTGTAACCCCAATCATGTATGTTGATAAACCAAGGGATCTCAAACCCCCTAAAAGTTTTGTTTCACACCCTAAAAGATCAAGGTCAATTGATTACATCATTTCCAAGAAGTTCTCCTTGAAAAACTACTTAGAATTGGTCAAAACTGGACCATACAGGCTGCTCCATGATGAGGGTGAGATGCATCTCACCTGTTACACACAAGGGGTGTGATGCATACTAAAAAGCCCTTCTATAGGGTGCGAGGAGCGAGAGTAGACAAATGGCAGAGGCAGTTTGTTAGGTGGAAACTCAGAGAATCTTCTAGAAACTGCTCATATGACACTTACCTCTCTGAATTCTCCCAGGGATGAGTAAGAGATCATGAAATATCCAAGTGGAAACAAGAACTATTAGTGAAATGACACTAATCAAAAACCCAGAAGCTGACTCACCCCCCTACAAATATCTATATATGGATCCCTCATCCTAGAGATCCAGGGGCTGAAATTTTGTATTTTGTAAGGAAGTGTTGTTGGTTTCTTTGTGAAACATTGTATTGTTGGGTGATCTAGATTTTCATGAGGTGAAGAAGGATTTCATGCTGGGAGGATGTTGCTGGATCAGACAGCTGGGTTGTCATCCTCTCTTCTACTTCTATCACTAAAGTTATTTGAGTTTTCCTCCATATACTTGTGTACTTCTGAATCTTGTATTTGTGTATGCACTTTTATGGTTAATGTACATCTGATTCTACATTGTTTATGGTAGGATAGATCTCTATGCTCTGATGGTATTTTGCTGCTTTGCCTCTACAGGTGTTCTTTGAAGCGGGACAAGTGAGAAAGGAGTGGCGAAGCTCTATCAAAGGTTGGTGCTCTCTGCTTCTCTCACTATCAGTGAAGTGATTAAGAGGAAACAAGCAAGGAGCCAAGTGAAAGACTAAGGTTGGTGCTCTCTGCTTCTCTCTTATCTATCTCCCATAAACGAAAACACAAGTTACTTTTTATTGTTTGTTTCTAAGATAGCTATCCGTCTTAGTGGGACTAGCAAATCTGAATAAACACTAGTTTTCCTGGAAACAATTACCCTATCTGTTACCTAGGGTAGAAGAATGTTTCTCCCCTACCTTTATACGGTCAGAGAATGCTGCTACCCTCTTGGTCGTTACAGAGTATACCCTAGTTGGTATCATACCCTCAAGCAAGCCAACTTGATGGGAATACCGCTCCTCATTTTGGCCAATGAGTTGAGAGTGTACTTGGGGTGTATAACCTAAGTCAATTATGATGTAGGTGTTCTACCACATTACTATTTTGGGTCATCGATGGTGTGAGTGCCTAAATCTACCTCAAGCTGAAGGAAGGCAGGTCTATGGTAACATCAAACCACGCTTAACCTGGTAGCTAGCCCTACCAGGTCGGGAGAGGGCTCTCTCCTCGTCAATCTCAATTAAAATATGGAAACTATGGCTTGAGATGACTAAAAATTAATGCTGATTTTAGGCTAGGTATATTTTCTTAGAGGATTTTGATTGATTTTAATGGTTGGTTGCTGGATCAAATGAGGAAGGCAGCTTTGGGTCCAGGAAATCAACTCAGTTTTGCAGAGGTTTCTGTGGGGCACGGTAGGAAAGTGTTTTAGCACTTTGGGTTGGATGTGATGGTAAGTCTAAAGACTGGTGAGGAGTTGGAGAGGGCATGCAAAGTTCATGAGTCCTCTTTAAACAGCAGAAAACATTAAAAACTAAATGTATCCTCAAGGCAAAGCACTAAATATCAATGGATTCCACCTAATTCTCTTGATTAATTTAGTTATGAAGAAATAAATAGATGATGGAAACATATTCACATAAGAGAAAATAAATAACAGAGGAAGAAACAATGCCAAGACACATTACCACAAGAATCCCACAAAATGCTGCAAAACCCTAGTTCATTTCCTTGCCAAACTGCAGGAGTGATTTACAATAAAGCTCAATGTATCCACAAGAGTCCAACCCTTAAAAATGACTAAGAAAGTACATAATATAGGCTTCAAAACACCTATTCTAGCCATCAGGGGTTGAATCCATGAGTCAAGGAGCTGTTTCAACAACATCTAAACTAGGAGCTAGAAAATAGGCAATGGAACAACTTGCCTCTAAAACTATGGAAACTGATTCATTCAACCTCAAACCAACTCTAACTGATGTATCTACCCCCTCAAGTCATTTTTCATCATATTTACATCATTAATTTACCAAAGAGAAAAGAAAAGTCAACTGACAGTCAAACTAGGCAAAATTATGAGTTTTTAGGAAAAA
>APFE031373088.1:0-45674 GCA_000404065.3 Pinus taeda
GATAACGGGCTGAAGGAGTTCATAGAGACGGATGTCCCAAAGCCTACTGATGCTACTCAAGCTGATGCTTGGCAAAAGAAGACCACAAAATGTCGAAGGATTCTGTTGGAGGGTGTGAAGGATCACATTGTGTGCAGCCTCCATGAAAAGGCTACTCCATATTTTATGTGGAAATTGTTAATAGAATTATTCCAAAGCAAGAGCGATCAGAGGAAGCTGGCACTCAAATATAAACTCAGAAACATCAAATGCGAGAAGGGTGACAGTATGCCCAAGTATCTCACGAAGTTCACTCAGTGTCAAGATGAGCTGGGAAGTATGGGGGTTACTGTCGATGATGAGGACTTGGTGAGCTTGGCTCTCCTTGGTATTCCGAAGAATTGGCATTCCTATCAGGAATCTGTCAATGGTTGGGAGAAATTTCCAGGATGGGAAAGACTGTGGTCAGACCTTGTGCAGGAAGAGATCAGGCGGAGTACCAAGGACGGATCTTCATCAAAGGGAGCTAATGAAGAAAATTGCGCTTTGGATGCTAAAGTAAAGAAAGGGAAGAGCAAGAAATCTTCTCAGTCTAGTGCAAAAGGCAAGAAGCAGGACATGTCCAACGTGAAGTGTTTTCACTATCACCAGCACGGACACTATGCCACAAATTGTCCGCAGAAGAAGAAGAACAAGCAAGCTGCTAGATCTGCAACAGGAGAGGCTCTAGCCTCACAGTTTGAGCTTGATTTTTCATTGATCGCATGCTTGGTTTCAAGTGTGATGGGATCGGTGTGGTTCTTGGACAATGGTGCATCTTTTCACATGACGGGAGATAGAGATTTGTTTTCTGATCTGGAGGACAAAGATCTTGGAGTGCACATCGAGATGGGCGATGATGGTAGATACAGTGCGACCCGGTATCGATACCATTTCCCTTTGAGAGGGAGTCTGGTAAACCCTTTGTATTGAAGGAAGTCATGCATGTTCCAGGATTGAAGAAGAATATTATCTTTGTGGCAATGTTAGAAGACAAGGGGTATGATGTTGTTTTCAGCAAGGCAAAATCTTTCCTGCGCAACAAGACAACTGGTGAGACCCGGAAGATAGGGGTTTGAGTAAGGAACCTTTATCAGTTGCATCTAGATGGATGTGCAGCAATGGCAGGCAAGGCAGATTGGTGAGCCAGGATGATGGCGAGTTGTGGCATAGGAGATTGGGTCACCTTCACCATGGAGCCTTGAAGATACTGTAGCAGATCACTACAGGGCTTCCTAAAGGCACACTTGCGCAGTCAGATCAGTGCAAGGGGTATACTTTGGGGAAGTTTTTGAAAGCCACCTTTCATGAGAAGGATAGTTGCGCCACGACGATCCTTGAGATAATTCACACAAACGTGTGTGGACCTTTCTCAGTTGCTTCGACAACAAAACACAGGTATTATGTGATTTTTGTTGATGATTTCTCTCGTAAGTGTTGGATCTTCTTCATGCAGAAGAAGAGCGAGACATATTCAAAGTTCCGTGAATTCAAAGCATTGGTCAAGAAGGAGTTGGGGAAGAAGGTGAAGGCTCTTAGGAGCGATAATGGTGGTGAATACATCTCAGACGAGTTCAAGGATTTCTGCAAGGCAGAAGGGATTCGAAGAGAGCTCATAGCTCCCCATAACCCACAGTAGAATGGGGTAGCTGAGCGGAAGAACAAAATTATCGTGGGTGTTGCATGGGCGATGTTGCATGATCAGGGCCTATCCCTTCACTTGTGGGTGGAAGCATGCAATACAGCAGTTTATGTGTAGAACCTTTGTCCTCATAAAATACTTGGCATGAGTACACCCTAGGAGGCTTATTCTGGTAAGAAGCCTGATCTTTCTCATTTGACGATTTTTGGTGCTAACATTTACATGCATGTGACGAAGGATGCCAGGAAGAATTTGGAGCTGATTTTAGAGGTTGGGATATTTGTGGGGTACAGTGATACGCCCCACAACTATCGTGTGTATTTTCCAAACAGTGGTAAAACTATTGTGCAACGAGATATAAAATTTCAGGAGGAGAAGGCCATGAAGTGTTCGCTTGAGAGGAAGCTACACTTACATGCAGATGAGGAGCTATTAGTTACTAAGGATGAGCTTCAGGGCATGGATCAACCACAGGATGAATTTCATGGAGTAGAAGAGACCACTCAAGCAGCGCCAACCATCAGAGGGCGAAAGCGCTTGACAGAAGCTGAGCGACTGGCTCAAGATGCAGAGAAAGTTGTAGGACCACCTACAACCCAACGTAGACAAATATAGTCACTTGATCGGTACACTGGATACATGGCTTTTATGAGCAAGTGTGTTGTGACTGAGCCATCCTCTTTCGAGGAAGCTGTGGAGGATCCTGCATGGGTAGACGCCATGGTGGAAGAGTATGATTCGATTGTCAGAAACAATGCATGGGAGATTGTCCCAAGACCAGAAGGGAAATCAGTGGTGGGTTTGAGATGGATCTACAAAGTGATGCAAATGGGATGGCACATTCATCAGATGGATGTGAAGACTGCGATCTTTCCTGGAAGTTGGAGGAAGGAGGATGCTACTTCAGCGAAGGTAGTGGATGCCATTGTCTATCGACAGTTGGTGGAGTCACATGTGTCCAGGCTCAATAGAGGCACATTGGGATATGGATCTTGGTATAGACAGGAGGATGTAAATTGGGCAGGGAGCTCAACGGATGACATCAGGTACCATCATATCAGAGATTGTGTGCAGCGGAGGATCATGTTACTTTCATACATTCCAAAGGAGGATTAGGATGCTGATATTCTGACGAAGGCTCTCACTAGGAGCAAATTCAAATACCACCGAGGCAGGATAGGGATTGCTGATAATCCATATCTTGTCGAGAGGGAGTGTTGAGATTGCAACAAGATGATGGAGCTTAGTGAAAAGAGTCTCCTTCACTAAGTGGGCCCGCAGGCAAATTATGGGGCAAAGTCTATTTTTAGACTATGTCTATTTTTAGAAATATGGATCATGTCTATGAGTTGCAGGATGTTGTTTATCTATGATTGGTCAAGTTGGAAAAAATAGATGGACTTCTATTTTTAGACAACAGCAGTGACACTGTCAAGTCTAATTATAGAGCAGTCAAGTATTATTAGCCTATAATAATATTTAGACTATAAACTTTATCTTATTCTCTTGGAGCACTTCCGTTTGAGCTACAGATCTGGCACATGCAGCTGTCAGAAGGAAATACGTTTTATTTGTGGGTCAGTTGAGTTGTTGCATGCATGACTTGCGTTAGAATTCAATCAGTTGAGTTTGGTGGAGTTGATTGTGGAGTTGATGGAGTTGTGTTCAGTTTGACTTGGTTAAACTAGTTGTAATTAGTCTAACTGCAAATAGACTAATGATGAGTTGTTAGACTAATTATTAACTCATAATGCAACTAAAAAATACATTAGTTAACTCAGTTGCATCACAGTGCATGTTCAGTTTAGCAGGGAAAGTTTAGAGATCAGATTGCTATCAGATGTGACTATAGTTGTGCATGAGGATTTGCACAATCAATGGGATTGAGTATGCCAATGAGATTGGCCAAAAACCAAAGTATATAAGCTCTGCCACGTGATTCCAGTGTGAGTGATTCTTTTTAGTAATACGAGTTTGGTCAACCATCTCAACCATTCCAAGCAGGATTGAGCAGTGGAGCAGGCAAGCAGTGGAATAGATTTGGAGATCAGATCTGAGTGCATGTGGTAATAGTAGAAATGCTGGAAACTTGTAAAAAGTATGACTATTGTAATGTTACATGTTCTCCAATCATTAATATACAGATAGTGTGGGGTTTTCAGCTGTAAGCTTTCCCCGGGTTACATATTGTGTTAATGTGTGCATGCTCTTGATGTTTTATTGTTATTGATGTTGCTATATTGATGATCAATGTAGAGGAGCTTATGTATTGTGTATGTATTCCGCAATAGTACATGATCAAGATAATCTCCATTGAATATGTGTTTATTATTCAAAATTTCTACAGAGAGTGTGGCATACTTGGAGTTTTTGAGTAATAAGGAAAAGAAAGAGCAGGAAAGTGCAAGAGGACATAGGGATCAACAACTACAGTGGGTTTTTCTTGCAAATATCAATTTGCATGTATGTTTTCCTCACTAGTTTTAGCATACATGGCACATGCATGTGGTTTATTGGTCATGGTTTTTCATTGGCATGGAGGATGGTCAGGATTGATAGTAGATTTTCCTAGCCTTTCCATTTCCTGGATATCCATGGTGTTGTGGGTTTATTTTCTTTATTTTCTGGTTGGTTATCATGTTTCCTTAGCTTGGGTTGAGTTACTAGTTCCTGAAGCCTTGGTTAGAAAAATGCTCTGGAAGCCCTATAACAGCTTGGGTTGAGTTATTAGTCTTGGAAGACTTGGTTGGAAAAGTTCTCTGGAAGCCCTTGGCAGGTGGAGTTACTAGTCTTGGAAGCCCTGGTTGGACAAACACTTTGGAAGCTCGATGGTAGCTGTGGGTTGAGTTACTAGTCCTGGAAGCCTTGGTTGGAACAAACACTCTGGAATCCCTGGAAGCCTTGGTTGGAACAAACGCTCTGGAATCTCTGGAAGCCTTGGATAGAGACCAAACTGATGATGGTTTTGTGATGTCCGACCGTGAGGTGGAATCACTGTTTGATGGGTTGAGGTGGTTGGTCTCTGGAAGCCCTGGATGGTTTTGGATTGATGTGTTCTATGAGATCCCACATTCATTCTTGGAATATGCCACAGGGGTGAATGACTGAAGAGATATTTGGTTCAACCATTCTACGGTCAGATGGAAAGTGGAAGTCCCATCCCGGGTTTGGAATTTGCATCACCAATATGAGATTATTTCTCCTTGTGTTTCTATGAGTATTATATGGGTTTATATGTGGATCATATTGTTGTGATTTCACTAGTATTTTTGTTGCTATTATGTTGGGTATGTATGTGTTTTATGACAGTATTTATGTATGGATATCATCATGTTTTTACTTGTATATGAATAAAAAATGCATCTATGGATTGATGGATGAAACTGTAGCTAAAGTCATAAGGAAACAATGCCTCATAGCGAATCTCAGATAAGTATGAGAGCCCTATGCTTAGATCTGTCATTTACACATGTAGATTGCATTGATGCCAAGTGTTTGACAGAATGCCAATCCTATTTGGGGATGGTCAAGCCTAGTCCTGGAGTTATTTTTTGGTTTATTAGTCTTGTCATTATGTGTTTAATGGATTCCGAAAGTTACAACAAGTTTTGTGCAGTGGGCGAAATTCTAGTCTTGAAAAGTGCCTTAAATTCCTCAGATTCTAGCACATATCTACTGGAAAGAATCCTTGAATTTAGGCATGCAAACTTATGGGAACATCTAAAGACCTCTGGATGATGGCATGCCCATAGAATAGTAGCATCCAGAGGTTTAATAGTTTAAAGACTCAGTGGGACCCAAGGGTTGGTTAGCAGAAAGGTCGAGATGGTTCCTAGGGGTCCTATTGATGATGTTGAAGGTATGTATGTTGTGTTTCCATCGGTTCCACTTCCTTAATGTGAATTAGGAGGTCGAATCATATCATAGTAACTTCTCATCACATGTTTACCCCGGTTGGTCGGTTACTTGGGTAGATGCGGGAGGAGGGTTTTATAGGGTGGTATGAGAGCATGGTTCACCCCTCAGATTGGATGGGCAGTGTGTTGGCCATGCATCCATATCGGTTGCATAGGTGCTCCTTATGCTTGAAGTCCATGTGCTTGTTTCGTTTGCATGGTGTTGATCATGGTTGTAGTGATGTCTCCATGTGAGTGTTGAGGGCATTGTTGTGGGATGTGTCGTCATGAGTTTATGGTTGTATATGAATTTGTTATGCATGTATGGTAGGTCAGACATGCATTGTGAGTTCATTGTATACAATTAGGTCATCATGATGATATTAGTTTATTATGATGCTAATATGTTGGTTGAGATAGAGAAGAAGATGCAGATCATTAAAGTGAAGTTGCAACATTGGACCTCGAGGCAAGAGCATGCCATCATACAAGTTTGTATGTTGGGCATGCAGGTATGTTAGTGAATGGAGGTTATAAGAAATAGGGTTATATACATTAGCTTTATGTACATGTCTATTGATGTTATGGTTACATACAAGATAGATACTAGTTGATTAGTGTAGTCATATGCACATGTGTCAGATAGTCATGAATAATAGTAACTTGTGGTTTTATGCATTACTATTTTTCTTTTATGTTAGTTAACTTTATGATAATGTTTTATGTCATTGATGAGTATGTTATAGGTTAAATTGTTGTTGTTATATGATATTTATCTTGATGATTAGGTTATATGTTGTTTATGAGAATGTTATAGGTTAACTTGTTGTTATATGATAGTTATCTTGATGATTAGGTTATATGTTGTTGATGAGCATGATATATAACTTGTTGTTTTTATATACTAGTAACTTGATGATTAGGGTTATAGAATTAATATCTTGATGTTATATGTATCATGCTCAATTGGATTGGCTTATGCAGATGGTTAGGGTTATGACATTCAGGTATGAGCTAATATGTTGTGATATTATGTCATACTAATCTAGACTGATTATGCAAATGTGATTATTATGTTTGAATGATAAATGTTTATGAGCTTATAATGTGGACATGTTAGCTAGTCACTATTATGGATATCATGACCTTATTTGTGGTTGATTTGATGTGTTGTGAAGTTATATCATGCTAATATGGATTGACTGTGCAGAAAAGATCACCTCCCTGAGATACATTAGGGTATGAACTTGCTTATGTTGTCTACTTTGTGCTTGACAGTTTTATTATGACGTATATTTGGTGTTTGAGTGTTTGGTGTCTATTATGTCGTCTGCTTGATTTATTTAACATGGTATCTTGCAAATTGGTTGAATGTTGGATGAATTGCATAATATTACTATGTGTTCCAATGATCTTGTTTTAAGATGATTGTACTAATACATATGTGTTGAGACAGTTGATATGTACTTGAGTGTAGTAGGTGATAGTTGTAGCATTATGTCTAATGACTATGAGCTGACTATGGATTATGACATGATTGTTAGTCTTTGTAAAGGTTGATTTCAAATTGACATATATGATTGTCTTGATATTTGGAACATGTGGTTGACATATATGAACAGTTCTAGGGTAACATTCTTGGTATTAGCGTGACAAGGTAACAACTAATTTGTTTATATAACTAACAGTTGGATGATGTGATAGCACATAATAAGACTCAATTGCAGCAAGGTAAAAGGTAAAAGAAGGAATTGGGCAAGAATTACTTTGGCTATGTTTGGAAACCCTAATTCCAAACGAATGAGTTATTTTCATACAAGAAGTCTTCTTAACCTTGATTTTTTCTGACATTATGTGGATATGTGCTAGATTCTTGAACACGTACTTGATAGGCTTATTAGCTAGTCTCTAGTTATATGTGGAACTATCAAGGGAACTAGAGTCCCTTGAGAGATGGCATGGATGTGTTTAGTTGCAAGCAATGTGCTTGGCACAAAAGGGTAAGTTAACTAGTATGTTTTTATGTTTATTTATGCATTGACAGTTATGCCTTCATGGAAATATGATGCAAGGGATTGCATGGAAAAGAGACTACCATGAAATCTTGAAGAGGGCTTAGGTTGATCTTTCCTTTGGAAGCTTTGGGAACCACAAGGATTGATTCATGGTGTCTATTGTTAGTCTTGTGCTTTTGGTCTTTTGTGATTTTCTTGCACTTGATTTGCAGTTTTGTTATGTTTAGTGCATGATCACGCCACTTTGTTTGTGGTGTCATATTATTATTGATTTTCATGGTTTTCTTCTTGTTAGTTCTTTGTGCTTGCATTTTAAGTTTTGAGTCTTGGGAATTGATTGGGAAGGAGGAAATTTAGTGGAGCTGAGAGAGAGCTTAATGAAATCTAGTAGGCAATGTAAGACTCAAGCGAAGTTGATTCATGTAGAAAGGAAGTTGAAGGCAAGAGTATGATAGCCATTTGGACTGGTTGGTTCCATTGGTGTAAATAGACTATGATGGCACAGCCATGGGAAAGGTAATCAAGAAAGGTAAGGTGAATGGATTTGAGTTGTCATATGCCTTAGCTATGTTGGGAACTATTGTTCTTGAATGTTGCACATGTGTTACATGCATAAAGGGAGTTCTCTTAACATTGACCTTATGACATCTAGTAATTACATTGTGATCATGATTATGTTGATGTCTATATGTGTATACATGTATGTATGTATGTATGTATGTATATATGTATGTATGTATGTATGTATGTATGTATGTATGTATGTCATGTCTAACGAGGTCATCATGGATCTTGATTATTTTATGATAATGTTTATATGTACATATGTATGTATGCATGTCATTGATTGAATAGATCATTATTATTTTATGTTGATGTTTATATGTATATATGCATATCGTTGTCTGACAGGATCATGATTGTTTATGCTAATGTTTATGTATATGTATGATGTATCCATTTATCTATGTCACTATCTGACAGGGTTATCAAGGATCATTCTTGTGGAAGAATGATTGCTTATGTAGGTGAATGGCATGAAGAGGTTCTTGGTCTTATGGGGTATCAATTGGGAAGAGTAGACCTAACAAATCTACAAGGTCAGTATCCTATGGTTATGAGTTGATATTATGTGATTATATTATGTTTATGTTATGGATAGGCTATACCGAGGGATGCATCAATGAAATGAAAGCAGTGTGGTCTGTGGCATGCTAGGATAAGCATGGATGGTGGAGAGACACCAAAAGCAGGGTTTCCTGGTAGAGATAGTGTGGTTTTAGAAGTGTGGTACCTTTGTTGTGTATATGTTGTACGTGTTGCATCCGTGATGTTGTGTGCATGTGGTATTGTGTATATATAGTCTGTGTACATGTTTTTTTATGAAATGTGGTGTACACGATGGTACATATAGTGTTGTGTGAATATTGCATATGCAGTGTTGGGTATAGATGGTGCTATGTACATGTTAGATATGTAGTGTTATGTACATATTGTATTGTGCACATGGATATGTGATGTTGTGTACATAGGGTGCTATGTACATGTTGTATATGTAGTGCTATGTACATATGGTGTTGTGTGCATGTTGTACATTTGGTACTATGTACATATGGTGTTGTGTGCATGATTGTACATGTGGTGTTGCGTACATGTTGTGCATATCGTGTTGTGTGTGGGTGGTGTTGTGTACATGTCATGCATATGGTGTTGTGTACATGTGGTGCTGTGTACATGTCGTGCATGTGGTGTTGTGTATGTATGGTGTTGTGTACACGTTGTATAGGTGGTATGATGTACATGTGGCATTGTGTACATGTTGTGTAGGTGGTGTCGTGTACATGTGATGTGCACACGTTGTGCAGATGGTGCTTTGTAGAGGTGGTACTGTGTACGTGTTGTACATATGGTATTGGTGTACATGTGGTATTGTGTGCATGTCATACATTCTGTGTTGCGGGCATGTGGTACTATGTATGTGCATTATGTAGTCATGGTATCATGACATGTGTATTCATTATGATGTACTTTGTGTACGTGTATGTATTGTGTGGTGGTGCACACTGGGTGTAGGCACATGTATTGAGTTGGGTTGTACATTAGGTGTAGGTGTATGTGTTGTGTTTCAAGTGTAGATGCATGTATTGAATGGTATTGTAGGTCATATGTGGTTGTATGTGTGTGATGCACACTATGTGTATGTGCACATTGTTAAGGAGAAGGAACTGGGTGTTTGTTGGATGTGGCAACTGATCTGGTATGTGTACAAAATAAGGACAAAGGTAGAAGCTAAGGATTGATTAAGAATAAGTATCAATGTTTTATTTCAGTTTTATTATGCATGTGATCTATGATTCTGGTTTATGATGGTTACATGTGATTTATGATTTTGATCTATGATGGTTGTGTTTTGAGATAACCTGATGTGATATGCTTATACATGATGATTTGGTCAAGGACTGTAGTTTGAATTATTGTGATAGGAAGCGAACAAAATTGCAAGAGTACCTTATTGATGGGCCACCAATGAGGTATGATTTGAAGTTATTTCAATTTATTTTGAATCTAAAGGAAATTATGTGCTTGGTACAAGAAAACATGAAATGTTTAGTTAGGTGGTTGAAACTAACTACAAGAATTAGTAGCATCAGTGAAATGAATTGGAACATGAAATAGTACGATGGTAAAGCACTTTAGGAGTAGGGCCATTGTGGGACACTAGTACCCAATAGTGTCCATTGATTTCCATGAGCATGCTATGATCGATATGATGGTTTTAAGGTAGGGATATGCCTTATTTTTTGTATCTTCTGATGCAAGGAAGCCTTATAAAGGGATGGAATGCCCAGGAAAGGGGTGCCAACGAAAATTGGAAGGTGAGTGACTGCATGGAAGGGGGTGACCGGATTTCTCGAGGGACTATGTAGCAGAGAAGGGAAGGTCAGGGATGGATTTTTTTTGTTCAATAGCATTGCCAAATGGAAACAGATGCACATTAAGAGTGTGCCCTGGAACAATGAGTCGGTAACTATTCACTGAGAGGACAAGTGGCATAGGATTATAGCACTAGACAATTTGATTATTTGTTGCTCTTTATATGATTGGATTATAATGCACGATAAAGCTCCATATACAATATGATTATTTTTTGGGTGAAGAAAATGTGTATGTTTGTATATGTGGTTATTATTGTAAATATCGTAATGAGTTGTGTTATAAAGCTCCAGTAAATGGTATGATTGTCATGTTTCAATGGTGGTCATTTTAAATGCTGTAACAAGCTGTGCTATAAAGCTCCATGGGCAATATGTTTTGTTTTCAACAATTTGTTGGTTTATAGGTGTCATTGAACACCCAGGATGGTGGGTAACAACCCTTGTTAAAAATCCATCTAAATATACAAGTGCATGGTCATGGGACACGTATTCCAATCTGAATGGTGGGTAAGACATCCTAGTGGGGTATAATTTCAGTTTATTATGGTTAAGGAAATTGGAAAAGGATTCAACAAAGGATTTGGAAAGGCATCAAGAATTTATTTTCATTTTATTTATGAAAATAATCGAAATTAGGAGAAAAGGAAGGTGAAACATCACAAGTTTCATGTGTGGAGGAAAATGAAGGAAAATAATGGAAAATGAATAAAATAGAGGCCTCATTAATAAAAGGGCTTCTGAGGATCAGTGGATAGGCTTGGTCAGTGTAAGATTGGTTAGTTCAGTTTTGGTGGAGCTCTCTTCTATTCTCTCTCTCTCATACTCTTGTATACTTAGAGTTTCTTGGAGAACTCTTGGAGAGTGTGGCATAATTGGATTTTTGGAGTAATAAGGCAAAGGAAGAGTAGGAAAGAGCAAGAGGACATCGGGATCAACAACTATAGTGAGTTTTTCTTGCAGGTACTGAGTTGCATGTATGTTTTCATCACTAGTTTTGGCATGCATGGTGCATGCATGTGGTTTATTGGTCATGCTCTATCATTGACATGGAGGATAGCCAGGATTGACAATGGATTTTCCTAGCCTTTCCATTTCCTGGATAGCCATGGTGTTGTGGGTTTGTTTGCTTTGTTTTCTAGTTGGTTCTCATGTTTCCTTAGCTTGGGTTGAGTTACTAATTCTTGGAGCCTTGGTTGGACAAATGATCTGGAAGCCTTGTAACATCTTGGGTTGAGTTACTAGTCCTGGAAGCCTTGGTTGGAAAAACGCTCTAGAAGCCCTTGGTGGGTTGAGTTACTAGTCCTGGAAGCCCTAGTTGGATAGTGTTTGACATAATTTCAGTCCCAATTGGGGATGGTCAGGCCTAGTCTTGGAGTTATTTTTTGGTTTATTAGTATTATCAATAGGCCCCCAACACAAATATCATGACTCACCCTCGAGTCATTCTACTGGTGTAGAGATCTTACTACAGAGACCTCCCAACTCTACTTGTGCCACTACTACCTCAGCCACGCTCTGCGTGGCTTCCTGTTTGATCTACTCCACCAACTTCTCTGTTGCTAGTCCTGCACTATTTACCTTGATCTTATGATGCGTTCTCTATAGGCTTGCCAACTTCTCTTCAATGGTGGCAGAGATAACATAGGCCTCATCTAGCCAAGGCCCCAATCTAGCTTTGAGGACCACCTCTTTTCTCTATGTTGCTTCCACCTGTTCAAGCAACTGTTTTGCCTCATGCACCTTGGCCAATCACTGTGCTATAGCAACGGTGCATGCCATCTCTCTCGCTTCATCATACTATTGTTGCAATTCATGTAGCTCCCTTCATGCTTCTTCTAGTAATGTGACACCCTCCTATTTCATGCATACCTATTATCATACAGCTCTACAACCCGGACAGTGTATTTTATAGTCTCGCGCCTCTTGCAGTTTCCTGTAGAGCTAAGACCGTACTATTGTCATGTAGTCATTGGGCCAGATCCCTTGTGTATGGCTTCAATCAGCTTCCATTTAAATTTCCCAGAAATGGATCTCTATTCAATTTCACAAGTTGTACTGCTCCACCATCGGTAATTTCTTTGATAATGTATGCCCCTAGCCAGTACATCTGAAATTTTCTTGGAAACTTATCAAACTTATTATCATATAATAACAATAAATCATTTACCTTGAAGGTGCGCAGTTTGATGTGCCAATCGTGCCAAGATTTTTCGCGTTCCTTTTAAACCTACTGATGGAATCCAACCGAACATCTATCTTCCTCGAGCTCTATCAACTATGTGAACCTCTCTTCTAAAGCTCTGTAGTCTACCATTCCTATGAATGCTACTATGCGTAGACTAGGCACAATGTATTCCATAAGCACCACAGCCTCTACGCCATAGACCAACCTAAAAGGCATCTGGCTAGTAAGCTTTTCGCAGGTAGTTATATAAGCCCATAACAGAGCTGGTACGTGCATGTTGCAATCATTCATCTATGCATTGCAAACCTTTATCAACACATTCTCCAATATCTTATTAAAAGCCTCAACTGTCCCATTGGCCTGAAGATGATATGGCGTACTCTTTTGGTGATAAACTTCGAACTCCTCTGTCAGCTTGCAGATTGTTTCATTGAGGAAGTGTGTACCAAGATTGCTCATTAAAATATTCGAGCAACTAAACCTGGTCAACACATATTCAAATAAAACTTCGCTATTGTTGCCCCTATACAGTCGTTCATAGGCTATGCCTCTGCCCATCTGGTCAAATACTCGGTCGCGGTGATGATATATCGTGCACCTGTCTTCTTGCTTCAAGGTTGAATCAGTCCTACAAAATCAATTGCCCATTTCTCAAATGGCTGCAATGATACCTTTGGATTCAAAGGCAACTCATCCCTTCACGATGGCCTACCCGTTCTCTAACATGCATCACATGCCCTACAATATTATTTGGAATCCTTATGCAATGTTCACCACCACAACCCAATGCGTAAAATCTTCTGCATTGTTTCTCTTCTTGCATAATGGTCTCTCGCAGCTCTTCCATGAGCTTCAACAAGGATACTATTTCGTTCAAAATCAGGCACATAACGTTGCAGTATTTCGTCTGATCCCATCTTATACAGGTGGCCTGCAATCACAAAAAAGTATGTCGTGCACACCACTAATTCCTTTTTATGTTTACTAGTGTATCCCTTTGGATCCATTCCTGTAGTCAAGAAGTGGATAATGTCTGCAAAGTGATTTTCTGCTACATGCACTGCAAAGAGTTGCACATCAGGCAATCCTTCCTCCAAATTGGTAAGCTACTCTCCTGTTTCAATGTGCGACAGATGGTTTGGCCCTGCATTCAATCGCCCTGGCTTCACAATTACTTCAAAATCATACTCCTGAAACAACATCATCCATTTGCATATTTTCCCCCACAACATAGGCTTGTTGACTAGGTACTTTAATGTAGAATGGTCTGTATACATCTTAAAGTGTCCACCTAATAGGTAATATCTGAACTTCTAGAGCATGTACACCATAGCCAGCCCTTCGTACTCTGTCGTCAAGTAATTATTTTCAGCCATAGAAAACTTATTGCTTGCAAACTCTATAGGGTGATCCAATTCTCTTTCATCGACCTGTGTCAGCAGTACTCCCAGTGCAATGCATGAAGCACCACATGCACATGAAACTCCTTCTTCTAATCCGAGAAGGTTAGGATCAACGCAGTGACCATTTTCTCCTTCAATACATCAAAACTCCGCTAACATTATTCATCCCAACAGAATATAGTGTCCTTCTTCAATAGCTTTTCCATCGGCGTGGTAATCTGGGCATAACTCTTGATGAACTTATGACAGTATCCAGTATGACCCAATGTTGCACACAACTATTTAACACTCCTTGGCACCTCCAAATTAATGATAACCACAATCTTAGCAGGGTCCACCATTAATCCTTGTTTGTATACCACATGACCTAGCACGATTCCGAAATGGATGCAAAATAATCACTTCTTTAAGTTTAGCACAATCTGATACCTCATGTATGTATCCAATATCAAGTGCAAGCTAGCTACATGGAGTTTTATAATCCAATCACTGTCCAATCATCAAAATATACCTCCAAAAACTTATGAATGAACTCTTTTAACGTCGCAATGACTACACGTGAGAATATTGTCAGCGCATTCTTAAGTCCAAAAGACATTACCATATACTGAAAGCATCCCCACTTAGACGCAAAGGTAGTCTTACTCCTGTCTTCTAGTGTGATCTTTATCTGAAGGTATCTAGAGAACCCATCAGGGAATGAATAGGCCTCCTGCCTGCCAACATCATCCAGTACTTCATCAATGAATGGAGTTGGAAAAGGATCACGAGCGCAAGCATCGTTCAGCTTCCTGAGATCTATGCAAATTCTTATCTCATCCTTATGCTTCTTTTCCTGAACTACCATTGGACTTAGCCAATCATATTCTTCCACTGGTTAAGTAATACTCGATGCAAGCATCTTGTCCAACTCCAAGCAGAACTTTTCCTTGTACTTGGGATTAAGACGATATGGCCTCTGCTTAATAGGCTTTGCATCTTGTTTCAAAGTTATCTTCATCACTCCCAAATCATCTATGATGCCTTTTAAGTCTGAAAATTTTTTGGGGAAAAAATCATGATATTCACAGAGCAACTCAGCAACCTTTTCCATCATAGCATCATCCCAGTAGTCCCCTATCTTCACAAACTTCGGCTCCACCTCCGTGCCAATGTTCACTTGTCTGGTTTTCAGTAGCGTGGTGATATATGGATTGTCTATCTATGGTCCCTCAACTTCACGGTGGCCTTCTGCCTCTAGGATATTAATGTTCCTTGGATCCTCGTATTCTTCTTCTGTAGTCACACTATACCATTCCAGCATAGGGCACAGGTAGGTGTTCCAATCTGGTTGGATCAAATCCAATAGATACTACAGTATTATGAAGATTCTTGCCTTAACCTCTTGCAACACCTCATCAATACATTCGACCAATCTTCAAAGATGAATTTCATTAAGAATCTCTGTCTCAAAATGTCCCACTCTTTAGTACCATGACAGAGCTCTATTTCTGGGTACCAATTCATAGGTATTACATCCAAAGTGTGATAGAATAAATGTGCCCACTCGGGTTACGGCTCTGTCCCATAAACGTCAATCCATCCAGCTAAATGATCGCGTGGATCATTCCTTCCATTGTATTTCTCTATTAACCGGACTTTTGGGCAACCAAACTGCAATGCATCATTTTTTTGTACTTGCGGCATCCATCAAAATTTCCTTTATACGTACCCCACCACCTTGCAAGAGTAGCACATAGAGCCAAATCCAGTTCTTGGAAGCGATGCTTCTCAGGCACTTCCCTTTCAAATGCATCCAAAAATTTATCTACATCATTTAGACCATCATACTAAGGAAAACTTCTTACCTCCGATCTTACACAACACAATGATTTAGTCATCATGTTACAGCATAGCATAGATACTTTGTGCAACCCATTCTGCCAGTGTTCCAACTCCTCATCTGAATCTGATGTACAAGAACTTTCGCGGTCCCATGCAATGCGTCCATCTACTATCGGATTCACCCAATCTTGGTCTCGTGTTGTCATTTTGTAGATCTGGTCCAAATCATCGTCACTTTCGTAATCGCAGACTAGTTCAGTATAGCGCGACCCTTCTGCATGGTCCAAAGATACTACTACGCAGAGTGACTTCCTTTTAAATGACATCATCCTCTTCTTCAAATTAATCAGCCCATTCATATCGATAGCCTAATCAATCCCCAGGAGTGCGGGGTAGGGATTGTTTTCATCAACAATCTCTATCACTTCGAAATCAGCCAGCGTACTCACAACGTCAATATCTATTGTCACTCCCTGCAATCTCCCCATGGGGATAACCTTATGTTGATTTTCCATCCTTAATTGAATCAGAGACCACTGTAGCACAAGTCTACCCATTCTTTCCCATGTCTGTTTGGGCAATATGTTCACATCCAACCCCAAATCTAGAATAACTTGATCCATTTCATACTCTCCTATTTGTGCAGTGAGCCTTATCTCATGCCTTGTCCTTGCCTTATGCTTACCAAATTTTTTGACTACACAGGGTCCTTCAGGAGCATTTTCTTTACTAGCACATTTATTTATCAACTCCTATAACCCTTTCACAGCCTTGCTATTATGTAGCAGCTTCATATAGGTTTCCAAAAAGGTAGTAAGCATGGAGGGATCCATTTCTTTGGACAACTTATCCTAACTTCCTGAGGTAGAGGCCTTAGCAAAGCTTTTATTTGCTTCCATGAATGTTTCTTTCATGTGCTCTAGATCAAACCCAACTTCCTTTTCTGGAGATTTGCGGACCCACTCACTTTCTTTAGGTTGTTTTCCTTTATCCTCGCTAGTCATCATTCCACTTCACAGTACGATATTCACATTAGGATCTTCTTTTCAAGGTTCAGCCCTCATCATCTGCAGGTTCTAGGTAGGTTGCTGAGGCTGCGCCCTCTTCTCATGCATCTTAGCTACCAATATAGGGCATTCTTCTATCACGTGATCAAACTGAGTACAGTATCGACATGACAGGTGTGTCGGGCTTGTACACTCCCATGCATAGTGTCCTGGAACTCCACAATTGTAACAAATAACTTGTCCCTGACCTCTCGCAGGTCCTCCTCCTCCTTAGCCTCATTCACACCCCCGATATCTTCCTCGCGCTCCCTTAGTGCCTTAATCTGGAGGCCAAGTTTCTGTTTTCATTCGATATGTGGGTGTTCTCTCCATCATTCACTCATAGCTATGGCAATTGCGCTCATCGTGACCCACTAATTTACAGAAGTTAAAGAAGATTTTTAGCAGTGTCTGCACAAATTTCTGCAGTAAGTGGCAATTGTCTGTTACATGTTTTCCAGCTACCTGACAGATAGCACACAACAACGCGGGCTTTGTACGTGGCCCTACTTGAGCTTCCGGCCCTCCTCCTACAACATAATTCCCAAAGACATGACAATGATCTTTATCATGCCCCTAGCTCTTTCACTTCAGGCACCAAACTTCTTTGCACACATCTAATCGAGTCACTCTATCCTTCTTCAGACTTTGAAACTCTAGGCAAAGATTCTATAACTCCACGTGGATCTTCTGTACTCCCAAAGTAGCTTCTTGAATCTGTGTTTCATGTAGTCTCATCACAATTTCTAGGGCTTTCGCGTGGGTCCCAATCTTTTGTTGTGATAAGGCGACCCTTAGGTGAGACAAGAGTGAAGCTACAAACAATTCACGGTGTTGCCCATCCATAAGATTCATGTTAGATTCGTGGATATTGCATTTCAATCTCTGATCCAGCTCCCAGGGTGTTTCACTAGGCCTCATCATGATTTCCTTGAATCCAATGACTAATTTCGATTTAGACTTAGGCCTACTAAATTCCTTATTCAACGCAGTCTGAATGTCTTCTAACGGAGCCATCAGGTTATCTGTGCAGTACTTAATGTACCATGTTAGTGTGTGATCCTGTAGAGTAGTAACCAAGGTTGCTTTCTTCATCTCGTCATCTGTAATATTATAGGTTGTCCACACGGCCTTCACAACGAACCAAAACTGGTATGGGTCCTCATTTCCCAAGCCCTTGAAAACAGGAAACTTCATCGTATTTGACATATCGAACGGTGGCAGAGGTGGTGGCAATGTGGGCAAAGGTGTGTGCTATGGAGGTGAAGGTGGAGGTGGTGTGGGCAGATGGGGTATTCACGAGAACCCTTGCCTTATTAACTGGACAGTGCTCTGTAATGAAGCTTGTCCTACTCCTTCTTCATCACTCAAAGGAGGTTCAATCAACGGGCTATGTTCAAGATCTGTTCTTCCACTATCCATGAAGAACTTTCCACTTTGTGTAGCTCCAAACATTAAGGTAATGGCATAACTCGCTTTTCACACAAGAGCATCTTAATCCAAGTATTAAAAAATATTAAATACTTACCTCATGGTCTCTTGAAGAAGCGTCGTTCTGCTTCAGTGTAGGTCACTGAGGTATTGACTGCAAATTCTATCACAAATCCTCCAATGACACAATCAAGGCAGTGATGGACAACGTGCATGATCTTATCTTCAAAGGCTTCCAATCTCCGCACTAACTCTGTGGTCCACAGTATTGGACTGTCGAGCCTCCACCTTCCTTGGTCGTCTTCCAATTTAGCGATCCACTCGTATAGTTCAATCGGGAAGGAATAAAAGAAAATTTTGCGTATCGCTATGTACAGATACTTGTCCAACCACTATTTTTTCGTCAATCACGGATTTTTGTTTTCTTGCGCCACGAATTCGTGGATCTTTCTATCCAACCACTCTTCAATTTCCTTCTTAGTTGGATTCGAATGATGTGACATCACACATCTCTTTATTCAAATCTTGGTCCCGACAACAGAACCATTTGTTGGCTTAGTGGATCCTGACCAAGGTTCAGAGTATTTTTTCCAAACAAATCCCTACACTACTGGCCCTTTCGGCATCAACCTGCAGAGCACAGGTTGAAGTCTCACTCGAAGCAGTATGGGGAGATGTTGGAACCAAGATTCCACACCCAGAGATTAGTGTAATGTCGTTTTATGCCCTAAACCTACCTTCGCATATTGATAAGCCCTTAGGTCTTATCTTTATAACTTCCCTTAATCTGATTCTATACCTCCACGAATGTTCACAAATGTCTTTCATGGACCCTAAAAATGTGAATCAACCACTTACGTGCCTCTGTGATTACCCTTAATCCTGTATTTACCCAGATCGGTTTAAGTGTTCGATAACTTTAACATGCAACAATATATTCTTCGTCTAAACAATTATTATTACTCGCGTTCATATGGCAATATAAATCATGTAAAATCACGCATCAATACAATATTAATTCATAAACCCATCATTAATCATAACATAATAGTGCGTTCATTCATAACATAAGTAAATAGAAAAACACAGGAATTTCTAGAATAATCTCTTTATTAATACTTTAGTTCTGCTTGCAAACTCAAGACTTCCCTGTGCACTCAGCTATAGGGGTCCACACACTCAGCTGCGGACTCTACTCTAGGCCTCTATGCACACAACTACAAAGACTCTCTTCTACTCTAAGACTTCTTTAGTCTTTCTTCTACTGACCCATTACATTCATATTCATCATCTTCGTTACATGCCTTAGACTATCTAAGACTCTCCTAATTATACAATCCCATGGTCCACAAACCATGGTAGATCCATAAAATCCAACACAACTTACATAAAATAAGGGTAAAACGCTTTATGACACTTTACTATCTACACACTCCATGACCACAACTTGCGGAGACTTTACATTCTTTACAACAAAACTTGGGCCTTTTGCCCCAAAACTTGAGCTTTTGCCCCAAAATTGGCCCTAGGGGACCCTGTCCCAACACATCAAGTGATAAACAAACTATCTCATGACTTCTTGTATCAATTTGCTTCCTTTCCTGCTTCTACAGTGTACACACTTCTACCATATATTATTCTTGGAAGTCATACCATATCCTAAACATTATAATGTCATTCCTCATTATCAGAGTTACCAAAGCAAAATGACGTTATTGTAAGATCCTTCAAGTCCCTTGTGCTTCTAGCTCCCTTTAAAGTCGACATAACTTCCTTCCTCACAATCTTCAAGAAATCATATGGGATAATGATCAATTAGTGGTGTTAACATATGTTATTCCAATTTTTTATGTTGTTCTATATCAAACAACCATATAAAAGAGCCTTGACTTTCCTATATAACCAAAACATATCATGCTTATGATCCCAAGTATATTTCTGATCTATATGCATATTTCTCTTTCTTTCAAGTCTCTTTGAAGATATGAGTTTTTTCTAGATATCTAATGAGGGACATCTTCTAAGATAGACATACTTCTTCCTTTCATGTTGCCATTTAGTTGACTTTTTTTTAATGGACAACTATTTTAATTTTCTTTGAATATAATGTCCATGAATGACGAGGTTCCTTATCTATGATGAGAAATGCTTCATTTATGTTTTCATGCTACTTCTAGACTATCTCCATACCTTCATACTTCTAGACTGCTTCGATGCTATTTCCACGTTATTATAGCAGAATATACTTCTTCCATGTTACTTTGATTCTTCCATTTGTATCTTTGAACCAAAATATCAAGCTATAGAAACTTCTATAATGCTACATATTGACCTTGGATCTGCAATTGTTTTGCTTTTATTGTAAATCTTGTAATCCATGATTGCTTCAAAAACTTCATTATAAAACTAATTGCTTTGGTGACTGTAGAATGTCTATGATTATGGAATTATGTGTAGAAAAAATTTCAAACTCTTTTGTTCTTTGTTAGCTGGAAGATGTGTTGACTTCTTTCAATTATTTGTAATGAGATGTAATATGTAGACTTCTCCAATGCTTCTTCTATATCTTCATAACTACTTTGTGAATCCAAAGAATATTGTAAATGTAATTGTAACTGCTACTCTAACTACTATGAAAACAAATTGTTTGCAAACCTAGTATTCCTTAGATTGTTCAATAGTAAAGGTCCTTGTTGTCATCGAAATTTTAGGTTTCTTCTCGAGTTCTTCTTCTTCTGCAATGTGAGCTCCACTTCTTTCTTTCCTTTTGGTGTTATTTTTGTTCCTAGGATCCTCAGGACAAACCATTTTATAGTGTCCATATTAGTTTCAACCAAAACATTTTACTTTGGACATATCTCAGTCTACACATGGAGGATTGTTGTTGTTGTAATTTTGACGAGCTTCAAATATTCCAAATATACCAATATTCTTTTTTGATATACCAGAAAAAGCTTGAGATTGTTGATTGTTGGGTTTGGTGACATCCTTGGCTTTCAATCTTGTTTCTTATAGAACACATAAAGCACACAATTCATTGAATGTTGGAGTATCTTTTCTTGAATGGATGCTAGTCATAAAACTACTCCAATCTAGAGGTAGAGCATTGAGTATGCAAGTAGTTAATTCATAATCAAATATGACTTCTCCAAGCCCTTGAATTTGATCTTTCAATTTTGAAATTTTGACAGGGTATGAGGAACAATATTCATCTTTTGACAACCTTGTTTTGTAAATATGATTCCTTAAGGATATTTTCTTGCCTGTAGTATTAACAAATTATAATTCTACTAATTTGTCATAGACTTCTTTCGATGTGCCCAAATCTAAAGAAAATTGTATAAGGTAATTTTTTATGCACTGAATGAGAATGATTTGAGCCCTTATTTTTCCCATATTGTACTTGGCCACTTCTTGAGTCTTGTCCTTGTTTGGTTCTGAAACTTTTCCTAGAACGTGATCCATGAATTCATTTTTCATGAGAACCAAATCAATTCTCTTCTTCAAAGCTTTGAAGTTTGATGCTCCATCAAGTTTTTTTCCTTCCTTACAAAAATATGCCATTTGATTTGAAGGTTGAGAAATGGAATATAGTAAATTACTTACTTGTCAAAGGAGTACAATGCTTGAATGATGATGATGCTTTCAAGAATGTAGATGATGCTTTCAAGAGTATTCACATTTGTCCTTGAATGATGGTTGCAATAAAGATGTCTTCTAGGATGGATGTTACAATAATATCTTCAAGCTACTATGATGATTCCTTCAATGATGGATGATGAGTGAACAAGAGCCTTCAATGATAAGGATAGAGAGATAGATAGTTACTACAATAGTTTCCTTTAAGAGTGAGTGATAGTCATTGGGTCTTCTTCATTATGCCCTTAGCAAATGATCTCCTCCAAAGTAGTTGACGTAAATGTGGCTTGAGAATTAGATGAATATTGTGGAAGTGTCTCCAAATGTGTCAAAAAAATGTGATCATCAAGATGTCCTTCCTTCACCCTAGCTCTGATACCATTTTGAGAAACTAATAGGCTAGACAATTAGGGTTGATTTCTCTTGATAATTGCTTGTGAATATTTGTTGCCTTATTATTTCTTTTATTATGTTATCTTCATAAAATAATTACTAAAACATATAAAATGTGAAGATAACAAGAGACAAAGAAACAAAAGATATAAGCTCCAAGCTAGGGAAAAACACCATTATAGTGGGAACCCAAACAACTTCTCTTCTTATATAATCAGATAAACGTGAGATATCCAAGACCAAGACTCGCCACAAGAACCAATTCAACCCTCCTTCAAAACTTCCTCAACCAAGTCAAATCCAACAAAGTCAACATTGGTCAATGCTATTCAAATCTGGTCAAACTCTACATTTTCAGCCCTGCAATATCTCTAAAGTTTTTTGGCCCTATAATAGTCCTGAAATTCCTCACGTGTGACAAAATTAGGGCAGAAAACTCAAGAACTTCTCTTCTTTGACCTTCTCTCTCTTTACTTTGAATTTCATTCTTCTTCTCTTGATTTTTCACCTGTTTTCTTTCTCTTACTTGGCACAAAAATTGATGATGATGAATTGGTGTCCAAATGACGTTGAATTGCAATATATTTATAGTTGTCCAGGAAGTTGAATAGGTGTCTTTTTGGGCCAACTTCTCTAAGAGGGCCAACTTGGTTTTGCGATGACAAAACTTAACTTTTTGACTCAAATAAATTGTTTTTTCTTTTTCTTACAAATAGTCTAAATGGGACTTTGACTCAAGTACATTTGATTTACTCATGGAAAATGTTCTTGAATCAATAAACCCTAAAAGCATGAAGAACATGCTTTGACTAGAAAATAATAATAATAAAGTATTTTTCTTCTTTTTTATTTTACAAGAAATACATATTGATACAAGTACAATGATAATTATGAATACCGAACCTTACATTTCCAACAACTCTCAATGCTTCATTTGTAGTGTGTCATAATTCTCCTCTAGTGGATTTGGGCCCCCGTTAAGTTGCCTATCCCATGATGAAAACCACTTGCCAAACACACATAATGTCCAGTGTTGCATTTGCACCATTAGGTACAATAATGATCAATGCATCTAAGTGGACCAAGCTTGTTTTTCAAGGGTAAATTGACACATCATACATGGCTTCCCTTCCAAATTTGGGGCTTTGATCACATAATAGTTTTTCCTACCTTGGTAGGAGTGGCTAATGGACAATCCTATTAGGTGTTCCCAACCACTAAGGGGAAAGATAGGTCACAGGTATATCCTTCAATCAATATATGTCATATGATAATAATGAAATAGAAGGGAAAAAAGGGTCCCAAGGCCATATTCCATGGTCAAAGGGGTATAAAAGATGAGGAAATCCACATTCTGGGAATATAAATGCAAGGATGGAGAAATCGTGGATGCATGAGTTACCCAGGTCTATTTTTTTCCACCCTTCTTATTTCCTTTTCCCTTTTCTTGATTTTTCTTTGTATTACTACTCAAAGCTCTAAGAAATGAGAACAGGTTGTGAATGATGTGTAGTAGTGATTACCCCCTTAAAGGTGGGGTAGTTCATTACCCACCAGGGGTTGGGACATGCAAGGTTTCATTTTTTTATGTGATGGGGCAACATTGGCCCTAGGAACCGAGTGATGGCCATAATTAAAAGGGGTAGAGATCATGCTTGGATTTTTCCCACATGCTAATTTTAATGTCTCAAACATATTTTTCATTTTATAATTTTCATCCTTTTGTTTTTTTCTTATGGCCATGATACAATTTTTACTTTTCATTTAGCTGCATCAACCTTCAAGGAAACATTTCCAAGCCCAGCCTAGCTGGTAGACAAGGGGTGGGGGGCAGCAGTGCTAGAACCCAATGGACCAATTGTTATGTGGACATTGAGAATGGAGATAGAGTATAAGGCTCATAATGTGTGGAGGGAAGCGATAAGTATGTAATGGGAAAATGGGACCACACCATCTAAATCAGGGTTTCCAAAGTAGTGCCCTTCCTAAAACCATTTCCATTAGGGGAGGTTCCACTGGACTAACATTGAATATTAACCCCCTATTTAGGGAAAGGGAACAAAACCACAGTCAAAACCCTTCCGCCTTCCAAGTCACCCAATAATCCATGCCAACTGCCCAATTGAAAAAAAAATAAGCACTTGAGTACATAATGAATAACATACCTTTTGGATCAGATTTCCCACATTCTAACATGTGCTCTTAACAAATGGGCGAGTAAAAATACAATTAATGTAGGTGGAGGAGATAATATGACACATCACATCAGCTAGAAGGTGGTTGTTAAGGGTCATTGGTTTTCAGCTTGAAGAACATAACTGGAAGAAAAATTATCTTAGGGATACCCACTTTCGGTGGGTAAGAATATCTTTTGAAAATTAAAGATTAAATGACATGAGAGGACTTGAAGCAATACTAGATTTTGTATAAGTAGTAATTTTTTAGGTTTTAAGGCCTTTTCCTTGCAAACAAAGCTTGTCATGCTTTGAGATGCCATCATAGAGCTAGGGTTATAATCAAGCTATCTCGTTACTAATTGTTTCAATCAAGGGAATTATAACTTGCATTATTCTTGTATGCAAAGGTGGAGGAGAATATGGATAAAAATCAAGATCCATCTACAAAAGAATAGTTGTAAGCAAAGTAGTATCATCATTATAAGCAAATTAGTATCATCATTTGAGACAATATTTTCTTCTCTATTTTAGAAAGGGTTTCAAAGCTTGGCTAACAAATTTTATTGATCTTAATTAGAAGCTACATAGGTAGGTTGTGCTCTCAATTAAGAGATGACTAAGAAGAATATGTATGAAACAACACATATAGTCTCTCATAATTTTTTATATTTTTATAAATAGTTATAAATTTTCGTCTGCTTCCTTGTCACCACAAAAATCCATGAAACGGATTGGATTTTTTTGTTCATAATTTTTTAAAACATTACAATTGTAAATATACACACAATAATTAGAATATAAATAAAGGGTTAAGCTCTACTATTTATAGGTTTAACATCTAATATATATATCAGGTACTCGATATTAGGATGTGCATTGAACCATTTCTGAAAACTTATATGATCTAGGTTGCATAAGGAATGAAATAAAATAGAAAGAAATAAAATGGAACACACATAGAGTAAAATAGTAGAGAGCACAATAATATAGTGAAAACACAATATCTATTAATAAATGAAATAAAATAATACTATAGAACACACACTATCTAGAATTGTAAATAGGGATGGCAACAACACGCCTTCACAAAAAATTGTTACAAGACGTTGGAGGAATGGAATTTTAACATAAGGAAAGAATCTTAGAGGCCCAAAACCCTAAACCTAGAAAATGAAACACGAAAATAATTGTAATCCAGAAGGTGGTAAGTTGGTACATCATCTTCGCGAGGGTACAACTTTTGCATACAATATCTATTTGGGGTGCATGATAACTTGTTGGAAATAACTATTTGAGGATTACAAATTTTAACTGGGGCCATCCTATGGTGCCTTGAATTTCCAAAAAACATCGTATAGGGCCTCAAAACAACCCTTAGAAGTTTGCGACCCAAAAAACATAGGAAATTTTCCAAGAAGATAAATCTAAACTGTTGAGACGGTCAAAGAGGTGGGTGGCCATTGATATCCACTTGTATTAGTCCTCCATCCTTAGGAATCAATGGTATGCATTGTCTAAAGTTACCTCATCATATGAGGAAAACTCTATTGAATTTTTCTCTTCATGAGAACTTTCCTTAGTGAAGAAGTTGTCTTACTTTGACAACCCTACAAAGTTGTATTTGTTGCTAGAGGGTATCCTTTGTCTTGTTTTCCATGATATGATCTACTGTAGCCCACGTAATGCATTTAGGAATGAGTTATGTGGGGGCCACTAACTCGACTACCTTCAAGGTGTCAAATAGAGGTGAAAAACATGGTCGAAGTAGCTCCACATTAAATACTGGGTGGAAGCCAAGGAAAGGGGGAATTCTCAATTCAAACAAATTTTCACCCATATCCTTTATGATTGTGTAAGGCCCATATTAGATTGGTTCAAGCTTCCTATGGGGGATTGTGAGGTTCTCCTTCTATAAATGTAAGCACACCTTATCTCCAACATGAAACTTGTGTGGAACCTTATGTTGGCCATATCACTACTTGTACTTGGCATTGGCTTACTGAAGGATATCACGGACCTAATGTTGGAGGTGTTGGAACGATTCAACAAATTATATCTCCCTACCTACCTCAATCTAAGCATGGGAGGACTCTACCCGTGAAGATGACGTTGTCCTCTAAGATAATTTTAGGTTAATTAATTATGCCAGAGAATCTAAAATATTTATTTGTTTTAAAAGTTTTTGGATGACCAATGTCATGAGTAGGTTAAGGTAGGTTCTTAAACCTTATTGGTAATGCATACTATGAAAGGGTTGATTCTTTACCTCTGAACAATAATTTGATTTAAAGTATATGGAAGGCGGAATTGGAGAAGTTATGATTTCCTAAATATCCACACTGAATTTTTAGTTAATCATATGGAAGCATGCAAGTAAAAAATGTTTACAGCACATCAAAATATATTTAACCTTATGAAGATGGTTGAAAATTTATAAATGTAGAGAAGTTTATAAAGACAAACAGTCCAAGCAACTATTCCATAAAATAGATTATAACTTCATGGGGCTTTAAGATATACTGATATTCAGTTTTCTCTTGCCCAATTATCTTCACAAAACTTACATATATGTAGAGTAACAAAAATGAAGTGAAAACATAAAGATACACTCACAAAGAAACAAATTGTTTGAAGTAAATCCAGAATCCTTTTATTAATATGAAGTGAACTAAGTCTGATACAATTCTGCTTTAGAAAGACTCATGCAAGGGTTCAACCCTTAATACAATGAGTTACTGTTTATTTATAAAAAAATATAAAACTCTAGAAACATATGAACTAATTTACAAAAATAGTAAAAAAGTATAGAAATACTTAAATTCCTAAAATGCTAGCACTATTTTCGAGGAAGTTATTGATGACTTGGCCCCCAAAATGTTGTTTGCCTATGGAGATAAAACTTTTTTACTCAACAGTATCACATAAATCATCCCATATTTCATCAGTTGGTGTAGAAATATTTATTAGCTTTCTATATACCTCATTACCTCAGTACACTTCTAAAAGTGGGCTTCTTGATGAAGATATGCTTGATTTCATGTTTGATGGTTAAATCAAACTCTAATGCTTCAATAAATGATTTCCCTATGACATGCCCCTTAATACCTACAAACTTTGATGTATCTATGGCAACGTTATAAAGATTCTCACAGTAATCTTCCAAGCTGATAAGTTTGCCATTTAGTGTACTAGCCCTCGCAGTCCTATTTTATTTAGTAAATTGAATTTAGTGTGAAGTTTCTCGACAACATTTTCTAGAGCTTGAGACTTGGTCTCCAATTGGGTCATTAAATTCATTTTCTGTAATACTTTTTTGATCTCTATAATAGTCTTTGTTTTGTCTGAAATCTAAATTTGTTCCAACTCTAACCTGGTCTTTGAATTCAAGATTTTGATCATGGAAGTGGCCTCTATGGTTTTTTGTCCCAATGTTTTTTTTACCTGCTCAATGGTTGTTTTGCATCTATCAATTAATTCTTCTTTTTCAAATATAATATGGCTAGATGGCCACACTTAAGTTATGGCATGATTGATATCTACCTAGATCCTTTCCATGGCTTGGGCCAAGTTGTGATCCATTGGTGATTGATTTTCCAATTGGTCAATATTCTTGCCAGTTAGTGAGATTTTTGCATCTTTTCCACCCAAAGAGAATCATTTTTAATCTTTCGAGCTTCCACATGTTTGAGATTTTACTGGATCCTATCATTTTCATGTCTTTGAAGAGACAAGTCTTGCACAACTATATTTAAGTCATCAAGTGTTGATGTCAAATCTCCTATTGTATCTACAACTATTATGGTTATGGTTGTCATTGAAGTTGTAATTAACAATGCAACCTCTTCTTTCTCTTTAACGAGTTTCTTAAACTATTCCTCCATCTGTATATTTTTCTCAATGATCAGTTTGAACATGTCTCCCTTATGTTGTTCACTTTCTTCAATCTCCTTTACCAATGCACTTTCTATAGAAGGAAATTTCATTTGTTTTCTAAGTGCTGCAATATCTGCATTCTTCTTCTTGATGATCTCCTCCACTGCTTTGACATCACTGGGATCATATCCCAGCTTAATCACCAAATCTTCCAATGTTTTAATCCTGGTGTCCTTTGCTAATGAAGAATTCTTCTCCGATTTCAACTTAGTTTGGACATTTGAGAGAGACATCCTTAACTTCGAAATCTCTTTGGCAGTATTTGTCATGGTGGAGAAAATCACTTCTCCGGACTAGCTATGTATTAATTTTATATCAAATGAGGAAATGGTTTTCTTATAATCTGCAGAAGTTTTTGGAGATGGCACTTGAGCCCTTAAGCCTGTAAAAATTCCATTTGCATTCTTCCTTTTTCATTGTCAAATGTTGTTAACAACCTATGTTGGGAGGTAAAAGTTTGCTTCCAAAATTGAGCATAGGTGTTGGGCTTTAGGGTTTCATTCTTCTACTTAATCTGCAAAAACTTGTTGAAGATATTGGGGTCATCTAGTTCAACCAGTTCTATTGACTATGACTTGTCTGAAGGATTCTGTGGGGCCAAAGAGGATGGGTGTCAAGGAGGTGTTCTTCTGACCCTGTAGAAAACTGCAAACCACTCATAACAATAGTTTGCTTCTCTTCCTCATTTTGAATGGTCACATTATGGATATGTGTCTTCTGTTAAATAATAAATTCTTGAGCACTTATTTATGTACAGGTCGGAGATGAGGGTTCTTATCTTTTCCTTTTCCCCTATTTGTCTTGAGGTATAAGAGTGTGAAGGGTAGGTTTGGATAGAGTCTACTCTTCTACTTCTTGAAGTGTATTCTTCTCCCATTGATCTTGATTCATAAATTTCTCAATTTCTAACCAAGGGGGTATGATTATAAGGTGTGGTTTTGAGCTCCACACTTAGATTAGAGATAATATTGAATGGATCATAAGACCAGATGAAACTAGGTTGAAAGTTTCACTGCTTGAGAATGGACTCTGCTTCATCACCTGCTATTCTAGTATTTCATATAAACGAGCCTACTTGAGTCTTCATCCTGAATTGTGATTTCCTTTTCTCTAAAATAAAATGGATTTCATCCATGTTTATCATCTGTATTATATATTCTAGAGAGAAAATTCTCAATGGAACATATATTGGCAACTTGTATCGAGCCAACTCACGTCCATATACTCTTATTTCTGCATAATTCTGGTATAAATACCAGTCTCTAGTATTTTTCCGCTCACTCAAGTTTAAACCCCTTTTGATCTCTGCACTAATCCTAGGCTCATCCTAACTAATGAGAATCCCTACAACTGTATGAATAAAACTATCAATGAATTCTGCAAATTTAAATTCAGATGAGTTTCTTCTAATTAACGAGGTCCATTGTGTCTCTACTTTGATTGATTCCATGATCATCTTTCCTATGTAGGTTTATTGGAAACTTATCTCCCTGCTAAAAAAATAAACATGTAGACTAGAATTTATCCATAATTGAATATGCCTTCAGTAGTAATTTTCATCATCTTCTCATGCATATTATTAGCAAAAAATTTGTTAAAATTATACATGAATGTTGGCTTATGCTCAGTAGAGAAAATGGATAGAAAGCCTAAGATAGGCTCATCTACCCATTAGTCTGATGGATACCCTAAGACGCAAGAAACTAGGGCAATTATCTATTTGGCTTTCTCAGGGAACATGGAAGTTGGGTAAGGGAGGTTTTTCTTAGGAAGCTGAGAGTCTTCTGGGAGAAAAATTTCACAAATTTGAGCTCTATGGGGAAAGGTTAACTTATGATATAGGTCCATTAGAACAATTGCGGAAAAATGGCTAAGGGAGTCATTCTGGGGAATTAACATCATCTGATTTATGGTTTCTGGTGTAATGTCTCCATTTTGAGCCACAATGGTTCTTTGCAGCAGATTATACCTGGATTGACACCACATGCGCAGATCAAGGAAATAATGGGTGTAAGGAAAGATAAGCATCGGCAATAATGATTCCCAAAGGTTAATGTCATCTTGTTGAACAAGATAGTTTTGATTTAACCAGTGATGTAATTTGAACAAGTTGAATTCGCACTTGGTGTCAAAAATCTTAAATTATTGGTAAACTAATGGCATATGATCTAGGTCTAGGGTAGAAGAAGTATTAGGCTTGTCATCGGTTTTGGATTTACTACTAGACAACTAGGATTTTCCCTTTGGTGCCATGACTATGGAATTTGAAAGAGAGGTAATGTCAGAGGATAGAATTTGGCTTTAATAGGTACCTGGATAGACAAATAAATCTATGTCAAGGATGCCTGGACTCTATATTGCCAAAATTTGATAGTTCTAACAGTAGGAGTGCGTAAACTCTGAACAATACTTGCAATTTAGAACAATGAACAAAGTATGCTAGGGGCGCTGTGTGAAATGTGTCAAAGTGTTTTTATAGGCCTTGATTGGTTATCGTTAGGAGTGAACTATTACCAAATGGGATTTAGGAGCATTAATGGATAATGGGAACATGGTAATGAAAAAGTGTGTAAAGGGAAAATGATAACGGGAATGCAGTAAGGGATATGGACAAATGGCATAATATGATTAGCAGAGGGAAGGTGCGGGAAGTGATGTATCAACTGTTGGTGGGAGTAAAGGAGCAATAGTGGATTTCAAGGTGGGGGATGGTAATAGCTTTCAGACTAGGGGGGTGTGAACTCACAAGAGAGTGCCACATTGTGTGCGGCCCATGGAAAGCAATACTACTTTTTAGAACCCCACTCCCACCCCCCTGACGTTAACAAGAAAGAGGACAGGGGGTGCGAATTGGTTTCCTCGCCTTTGATCTGGGCGAGGAAAATCATGGTCATTGATAAGTACACTTTGGATATTGCAAAACAACAAGACATCAAATCATTTCCTGAAGGAAAATAAACTCAAATTTAAAGCTTAGTACATAGCACTAATCATGTTTAAATGACATGATTAGTTTATTTTTCAACTAAAATAAATCTATCAAAGAATAAATATAATCTAAAGGCACATTTGATCAAGCATGGGTTTTATTTCCTAAAGAAACTCATAACCCTATTCTATACAATTGACCAAGATTAAATGCTTAGGTCACTTTTTCCTCTAATCTATCCTTTCTCTTAAGTTCAACCAAGATTTAAACAATTTGGTTGAATTATTTTATAGTCCTAAAACATAAATTTAAACATGTTTGATCATGATTTTAATGTATGATTCAAACAATATTTATTTCGAGTGGAATTTAAGCGTGCTCACTTGTACATTTGTTTTTCTTTTGATGGGTTTTGTTTTCATTTTTTTCACAAATTTTCATATTTTCATTCTTTTATTCTATTTTTTATTTTTTCATTTTTTCATACCCTATTTTATAAATATCTATATTATCAAAACTATTTATGTTACAACATCGACTCCAATTGGGGATTACTTCCTCCTGTAGGATGCATAGAACTTGCAGATCCATGTGCCTTCTCCTCAGGATAATGGGGTCTCTGTTGAAAACAATTACACAATGCATGTAAAAATGAAAACAATTCGGTGATGTACAAATGATGAATGAATGAAGGAATCTCAATATTGGATATAATGCTTCAAATATTTCCCATGCATGTAATGAGGAATATTTTCCTTCCAAGTTTTGCAAGATAAAAGTATTATTGTCTTTAACCTCTACAATCCTAAAATGTTCAAACTAGAGATTATCAAACTTTCCATGTTTTCCTTTATCTTCCCTTCTTGTATCCCATCTTAATACTAAATCTCCTTTAAAATCTCTTTATCTAGCCTTTCTATCAAATAGCATTTTCATTTTGTCTTGATATTTCCAAAGCTTGTAATGTAATTCATATTTCTTTTCATTAAGTTTTATAATATGATTGATTCTCCTAGAAAAATCATCATGTTCTTCATTTGCTTCTTTTAAAAACCTCATGGCAGGAAAAGCTAGATGTGTAGGAAATATGGCTTCCATACCATAAACAAGCTGAAAAGAAGATTTACCTTTTGACCTCTTTGGAGAGATTCTGTTTGCCCAAGCTGCATATATGAGATGGTTGTCCCAACTCCTTTTGTGGTCCTCCAATGTTTTCTTAATGACTTTAACCAGGCTCTTGTTTGACGACTCTTACCATTCCATTTCCTTGTGGATAGTAAGGAGTCCATTTCCTTGTGGATAGTAAGGGGTAGAATGATGCAACAAAATTTGGTATTTCTGACAAAATTCAATCATCTTGACACCGTTGAATGCTACTGCATTATCTACAACTACCTGTTGGGGGCATCCAAACCTAGATAGTATATTTTCTTCAATAAATTTAATAACTACAGTTTCAATTGCATTTCTAACTGGAATTGCCTCTATCCATTTGGTAAAATAATCAGCAACAGTAAATATCCATCTATGATGACTCCTTGATACTCGATGAATCTCCCCAATGAAATCCAATCCCAATTCTAGGAAAGGTGCTTGAACTAGTATTGGAACTAGAGGAAGTGTTGCTAATCTCTATTTTCCAACAAGCATTTGGCATTGGGTACAAATTCTAACATTTTCTCCTACTTGTGAAAACAATGTGGGCCAATCAAATCTTGCTCTCAAAATATTATATGTTGTATCTCTCCGAGCATAGTGTCCTCCACAAATACCTGCATGAAATTGATCAATAATTCCTTTTGTCTCACTTTCTGTCAAACAAAATAAAAGGATGTTGAGGGGCTCCTTCCAATACAGATTTTCATTAATGATACAATATTTTATGGACTTCAACTTTAGTGTTGTACATTGATTCTTTATAAATTCATATGGACACTCAAAATCTCTATGAAAATGCACAATATCAGTGCACCATTCAGACAACAAAAAATTATCATCAATATGAATAGGAGTTGACTGGATTGAAGATGAGCGTTCTTGTGGATTCTTCTCTGCTGAAGATTGAGAAGGTTCTTCTGGATTCTTCTTTGTTGAAGGTTGAGAAGGTTCTTGTGGATTCTTCTTTCTTGAATATTGAGAATATTCTTGTGGATTCTTCTCTCATGAAGATTGAGAAGATTCTTGTGGATTCTTCTCTGCTGAAATTTCAAAACAAATTTTATTCCCAAGACTTTACAATTTGACTCAGCTAAGAGTTTAGCCAAGCTTTAACCCTTTAATAGCTTTGTAGTTTTGATGATGAGATCAAATTCCAATATCTTAGTAATCCATCTTCCTCTTCTTCTACCAGTATCAAGTTGAGTTAACATAGTTTTAGTAGCACTATTGGGGACTTATGAAATAATGGAAGAGTGAAGGACATAGACTCTAAAATCTTTCAGTGCTTGAACTAGGGAATAGGCATTTTTTTCAATAATATCATATTTTAGTTCAAAATCTCTCATAACTTTACTAAAAAAGGCAATAGGTTGGTCATCTCCATCCTCATTCTTTTGCAAAAAGAACAACAACTAAGTTAGTTTCAGAGGCAAAGGAAAAGATGTTAAATGGTTCAAAATAGTTTGGACTAGCCAGTATTGGGGCTTCTAAAATGGCCTTTTTAATATGGTCAAAAGCATATCTTGTTGGAATTATCCATTAACTTCATGATATTTCCTCAACATATCAGTGATATCCTTAACTATTTTAGCATAATTAGGAATAAATCTTCTTAAAATTTTGATTTTTCCAAGAAAAGCCTAAATTTCCTTCTTATTCCTTGGTAATGAAAGTTCTTGGATAGTTGAAACCCTTTTAGGATCAATGACCAATCCTTCATTAGAAATAATATGGCCTAGCGATTTTCCTTCTTTGATTGCAAACAAAGACTTTTTGGGATTAAGGGAAATCCCAAACTTCCTACACATGTCAAAAACTTCCCTCAAGTGCTTTAAATGTTTTTTATCAGAATCATAAAAAACAGTCAAATCATCAAGATAAATGAAAATAAATTTATTTGTCTTACCCACAAATTCTAAATCCATAGCTCTTTGAAAGGTAGCTCCAATGTTGGTTAATCCTAAAGGCATCCTTCCATACATAAGTGTACCCCAAGGAGTTGTGAATGTTGTATTTTCTCTATCTTCTGGGCTCACCATGATCTAATTATATCCAAAAAAGCCATCTAACATAGAAATTCTGCTAGCACCTAAAAATTTTGAAGAAATTGGTCCATCTTAGGTAATGGATAATTATCTTTCAAAGACGGTTTATCCAAGTTCCTGAAATCTATACACAGTCTGATTTCACCATTTTTATTTTTATTGGAACTAAATTAGCTACCCAATAAGAATATCTCAATGGAACTATGATCTTGGCATCAAGTAGATTTTTAAGCTCTTTTTCAATGATAGGAAGAAGGACAAGATTAATTCTCCTTAACCTTTGCTTAAAAGGTTTAGCTTCTGGTTTTAAAGGAATTTTATGTTCAATGAGAGTTGTATCATATGTCTTCAACTCACTATAAGACCAAGAAAAAACATCTTTATAAGATTTAAGGAGAGCTAAGTATCTTTCTTTCACTTCCATTGGCAAGGATCCAAAGATTTTAATGTTTCTGATTTCTTCTAAAGTTCCAATATTACATTCTTCTATATCTTCTTTAGGAGAATTTGATAATGGATTTTAGGTACATCGCTATGGTCAAAAAAAAATTCAAGAGGGACCGATCCCTTGGGAATGAAATTGTTAGATAACTGAATGATACTATGATCACCAATTCTTGAGTCAAATGGTGAGATTTGATTTTCCTTATTCGACTCATTATTATCTAGTTGTTCGTCTTCAATTTCTAAGGCTAAAAATTCATCAATCACTTGTAAAAAGGATTTCAATTGCTCGTCATCATCAAATATTTTCCAATGTTTAAGATTTTCAAGAATTAATGGTCTATACTTAACTTGAAATTGATATTGCACAAGCATTTGATCAGGAATTTTAAAAGAACTAGTTGAAACAACTAAAGAGACTGCATGAATATTTTCATCCCTTTGAATAGCAGTGACATTAAATGCTTGAAAGAAATTATCCACTGAATCCCATACCTCATTTCTATAAGATCTAAGCCTAGGATTCTTTGTTTGACAATGAGCTCTGAGTCACTAAATACACTTAGATTTTGCACTTTAAGGCTTTTGGATAATTCCAACCCTAGAAGGAAGCTTTCATACTCTGCTACATTATTTGTCACATCAAATTAAAGCTTATAGGATTGAGTTATATTCTCTTTATCTAGTGAAACTAGTACAATACCAGTTCTAGATCCTTCCTTTGCAAGAACCATCAAAGTATAAGCTCTAAATATCAGTCTTAATGGTCTTTGGTTTTTCTACAATGTTTTCAATGCCAAGTTGAGTGCTTTGTAAGTTGTTTGATGAAAATTCAAAACATCCAAAGTCTTGATATACTACATAAATGGGATGATTTATTGTTTCATCTAATTTTAAAATAGTATTCATGAATCTTACTTCTCTGTATAATTTGAGATGCTCACCTCCATATACAAGAATGGTAGCATAAAACATGTCCATTTGAAGACTTCCTCCTAATTTGGAACAACGGGATATTAATAATAACATGCCAAATTTAGGAGGGATATCAATGACTACAATGTCTAATACCACACTCTTAACAGGGATTTGAGCTAAAGTGCCCACTAGATCCTTTATAAGTCCAAGACAGGGTACTTTCTTGGAGTCAAAACTATATAGATCATGATAAGTTCGAGTAACCTCTAATTGAAGCTGGTCCATGATTACCTTTGGCATTAGATTATGGGAGACTCTAGAATCTAACATGTAGTTATATAATAAGAAATCATGAACTTTTAGAGTTACAAAGAAAGGTGGTACATTTTCATCAATCATATCTTAGCTAGGAACAAAGACTAGTGAAGGTTTTTCATCTTGTAAGCTTATTACATCTCCTTTAGTATCAACACTGGATGATTGGATCCATTTAGAAACTTGATTTTTATATCCTGGATTCTTTGAAAGTTCGGATAAAGGAATGGGTATTTTGACTCTTTCTAATTCCTTTTCAACATTGAAAGTGATTAAAGCAGTTGTTTCATTTGACCGATTCAATGGTTGGATTGTTGTTGCTTGAGATTTAGTAGATTTTATTTGTGGTTCATTTACAATGGGATTTTTGGGAGTTCTACCAGGCCCTGACCTAGGTCTTAATTCATATCTCCTATTCATTTCTACAATTAAAAACTCAAAAAAGGCTTGATACTTTGAAACTTGTGAGTCTTCTTGATCTTGTTGAGAAGATTGATTTAAAGGAACAAGGACAATAGCATTTTGTACAGATGAATGCTCAAGATTATTTATATCCTCAGTAATCAAAGGGTTAGTGCCTTTAGGTTGTTGATCATCAATCATCAATGGAGGTTGAGTTTGTTGATGATTATTTGGCCTTTGTAAGATTTGGGTTTGGGGAGCTCTCCTAAATTGAGTTTGAGGTCTAGAAACAGTTTGTTGAATTGTTCTAGGCTGAGTTTCTGTTTTTGAAATTATATTTAGAAGGTTTCTAAGTAATGAAGTGATTTCATCTATATTTTGATATTCATTTTTAGTTTTTGAGGGAAACCTTATTCCTTGGCTTTCATTTTCTTCTCATCTTTTTTTTCATTAGATTTGTGATCCAGATTTAAACAGGAACGTAACAAATTATCGAGATAACCATAAACACAAAGATGTAGCGGAAATAATACTTCATTTCATTAATGTAAAATATCGAAATATGCTTACAAACAACAATGGAAATAGACCATTTAGGGCGATGGTAGCTTATCTCTGAGAAGAGATGTGGCAGCTACATGCCTCTAAACTGTGTTACAATGAGGCTCGAAGGCCTATTTATTGTTGAGAAACAATGGAAAACCCTCAACATCCAAAAACCTAACCCTAGAAGATGAACACAAATTGTGGGCCTCGTTTGGGTAAATAGTAATCAACTTACCAGGGTCATAACTTTGGCATATGATCTCCGGACACTACAATATCTTGTTAGAAAACTATCAAGATACAACTTTGGGAGAGAAACATTAGTACCAAAATGGCTTCGGAAGTTCAAGACCCAAAAACACTAAAATAGTAAATTGCTCCACAATTAAGGAAAGTGAAAGATGAAAGAAAAATGGTGGGGGTCTAGGTGGACTTGGCAGGTAGCCACCAATATCCACCTAGATCATTCCTCCCCCCTTAGGAAGCAATGGTCCCCATTGCGTTGAGTTCCTCCATGAGATGAAAACTTCTGCTAAACTTAATCCCTTGGTGAGCCATTTGCCCTGGTGAAGGAGTTGGCCTACTTTGACAATTCGATACAAGTGGATATTCTGCGGGTGAGTGTTGCTTGATCTGTGTGTCCATGATCCAATCAGTTGTAGCTTATTCTATGCAATCTGGATTAAACTTTATGGGTGTGAGATGTTTGCAATGTCGGATGTGTCTAGTAATGGTGGAAAAGTATGGCTGAAGGCAGTCCACATTGAACACTGGGTGCAGGCCAAGGAATGGGGGAATGTTGAGCTCAAATGCATTGTCTCCCACAACCTTGGTAATGGTGTAAGGACCATATCGGAGTGGTCTAAGTTTCTAATAGGCTCTAGTAAGACATTCCTTTTGCAAATGCAACCAAACTTTGTCACCCACCTAATATTTGTGTGGCACCCGTTGTTGATCATGTCATTGCTTGTACTTGGCATTTGATTTCTCCATAATTTCAAGGACCTACTAGCAAATATGTTGGATGTGCTCAATGAAGCTGGTTGCCTTATCTGTTTCGGACTGGATATGAGCCGAATCTGCGTGAGTAGCTGCAAATGGCATGGCCACATCAATGGGACATAATGACTGGAATCCCAAGCCCACCTGAAAAGGGTTGTGGCCAGTCGAGCTATGCAGAGCCCAGTTATAGCTATGTTGAACATAAGGGAGGCTCTCATCCCATGAGCGTGGATGCTTTGAGTTATACATGGACAGAATGTGTACGATCATCTTATTGACAACCTCTATCTAGCCATCAGTTTGAGGATGGAAGGTTGTGGACTTAGTGAGTTTGGTGTCCAGCATTGACCGAAGACTGGACCAAAATGTACTGAGGAACCTATTGTCCAAATCTAAGATGATAGACTGTGGGATCCCAAAGTGTACCCACACTTGTTCAAAGAAGATTTTAGCAGTGGCTTCTACTGTGATATTCTTCTTGCAGGCCGCCATAGTGGCCATCTTCGAGAACCTGTTGATGACCACAAAAACACAATCGTTTCCATGCTTAGTGGAAGGAAGACCTGACATGTAATCCATGGAGATGGATTCCCAAGGTCGACTAGGGGTAGGCAGTGGGGTATAGAGGCCCTGCTTCTTAATGGTCAGTTTGGCAATGGTGCAGGCAGTGCATGATCTGATGTACTTCCTGACATCCTGTAGAAGGTTCGGCCAATAAAAATGCTTTTGCAGTACTACCACTATTTTCTCGACCCTGAAATGCCCAGCAATCTGACTATAGTGTGCTTCCCAAATCTTCCTCGCACGCTCACTTGAAGGAACACAAAGGTGACGCAAGTGGCATAACAGAGTATCCTGGAGGTGAAAATCTGGAACATGATGACCCTCCAAGAGTGTCTGGTATGTGTGGCTGAATTCTAGGTCGCTTTTGTAGAGAAGTGGCCAATCAGAAGTGTCATGCCCACAAGAGTTGAGCACGGTGGTTAACGCCATGATCGGTGGTTGACTGAGACAATATGCAACATTATTGGTGCTGCCCTTCTTATACTTGATATTCAAATGGAACTGTTGTAGGTATGTGGACCACTTATGATGGCGATCATTCTGCAATTTCCCTTGGGTCTGTATGAACTGTAGGGGTTGGTGGTCTATGTGGATGACCGTTTCCTTCCCCAAAATGTAATGCTTCCATTGTCGACAGGCCTGCACAATGGAATGCATCTCTTTGTCATAAGTGGGATACTTCCAGACTGTGTCTGAAAGTGTCTCACTGTGATATGCCACTGGATGCCCATGTTGAGTAAGGACTGCCCCAATAGCATAGTCAGAGGCATATGTCTCGACCTCAAATGGTTATTGCAAGTTTGGTAATGTGAGCATGGGTGTCGTGTAGAGGCGATCTTTCAACTCTGTGAATGCCTTCTATTAAGATTCAAACCAAAAGAATTTTTCTTTCGCTACTCCCTTGGTGACTTGACTCAAGGGCCAACTGATATGAGAAAATCCCAACATGAACCTGCGGTAGAAGTTGGCAAGACCTGGAAAGTTGCGAAGATCTATTAGAGTGGTTGGAGCTGGCCAATACCTAGTGACTTGGATCTTGGTTGGATCCACATGCATCACCTGTTCATCAATAATGTATCCTAGATACTGAACTTGGGTCATGCCAAAAGTGTATTTCTCCAAATTGGCACATAACTTGTGTTGCCGCAGTGTTTGGAGAACCTGGTGAATGTGGTGGAGGTGCTCTTCCCAACTTTGGCTAAATATTAGGATGTCATCCAAGTATACCACTACAAATGAGTTGGTGAATGGCTGCAAGATGTCATCCATTAACCTCATGAAGGTTGTAGGAGCATTCGTCAATTCGAAAGGCATAACCAAACATTTGAAAAGGCCCTCCTTGGCTTTGAAGGCAGTCTTCCACACATTGGAGGGTTCGATTGGTACCTAGTGATATCCTGACTTCAAATAGATCTTGTTGAAATATTTACCCCCTTCAGTTGGTCTAGGAGGTCATCAATCCATGGGATTGGGTACCTATTACAAACAATGATCTTGTTCAGCACCTGATAGTCAATACAGAGTCTCCAAGTCCCATCCTTCTTCTGTACCAACATGATCGGGCTCCCACAAGGTGATGAACTCGGATGGATGTGACCTTTCTACAGCAGATCCTGAATCTACCTCTTGATTTCATTGTTATCCAGAATAGAGCGTCGATAGATTGGTCCATTAGGCAGCGGCACACCTGGCGTCAGATCGATGGAGTGCTTGACTTGATAGTGCAGAGGAACCCCTGTGGAGGAGGTGAAGATGTCCTCGTGCGACTCCATGACCTTGTCCATCTGTAGTTGTCGTGTGGAGGGGCCCTATCGAGAGGTCATGACCACTGTCTTCTTCTTTCCTTGAGGGCGTATCATTAGGAAAAAAAATTTCCCAGGTTTGGAAATGATCTTACTGCATTGTTTTGCAGTAACCAAAGAGATGACAGTAGGTGGTGCTACCTTCGGTATCAAGTACAAATTATTTCTCAAAGTAACAATAACAGCACGAGGCCTTGATTCATACACAGCATGTCACTTCCACAAGTATGGTTGTCCTAATAATACATCACAAACTTCAAGGGGAGCAACGTCACACAATACCTCATCTATGAAGGGCTTGATGTTGTATGGAAGGCGACACTACTGGCTCACGTGAAGATCTTGTCCTTGGTGAAGCCACCCGATGGTGTACGGTTGTGGATGTGCTGTGGTCGGTAAGCCCATCTGCTTCATAGCCTCTACTAGAATGAGATTCTTTTGGCTCCCGCTGTCGACAATGAACTGTAATGGGGAGCCCTTTACCCACATCTAGGAGTGGAAGAGACGCTCCTCCTCCTCTAGATCTTCAGGTTCCTCCTTCTAGATATTCATAGTGGCAACGGTGGCGTTGGGCTCTGCTTCGATAATTTACTTCCCTTTGTCATTCCCCTTGTCGGGTTCTGACTCAAAGTCAGAACATGTGTCTGATTCTGAAACCTTTAGCTCAGCCACCAGCGACTGCTTGGCCTGACACTCACTTGTGTTGTGAGTGGAGCTCTTATGGAACTCACACCACTTTCCCGTGTCCTTTTTCGGCTTCACGGCGCTGTTCTTTGCTTGCAGCTTTGGCAAGTTGTGTTGGGCCACACTGCCTTGGTTTTGTCCTTTGTTATGTGGTTTGGGGGCACCTTTCCCTTGCTTTGGATTCCCAAATCCAAAGTCTCGCTTCTTCTGTTTAAACTTTTACTCGACCTTGATGGCATATCGGTATGTTATGCTGAGCGAGGGGATGTTCAAGAATTCTATTTCTTCCTGGATGTACTTGTGCAGGCAGCTATGGTATTTGAGTACCAAATGCTGCTCTGAATCCTTGATACCCAAATTTTTGTGAAGGGTATGAAAAATATTGGTAAACTTCTCCACGTCTTAGTCCCTCCCCTGCCGTGGCATGGTCCACTTTATGTACTGATCCTCATAGCTTACGACAAGGTAGTACTGCTCCTTGATGGAATCCAGGAATGAATCCTAGGTGGGTGTGGCCGAAAATAGTGAACCTATACTTTCATCCTTCTACTCGCAATAGGTTTCCCACCAATCCTTGACGTGGGGGGTTACTTTGAGAAGAGCGAAATAATATTTTCCCAACTGGAAAAATCATGAACAGAAAAATAACCCTCTAGCAGATTTAACCATTTATCAACGACATCTATGTCTATCCGACCCTCAAATATGGGGATTTCAAGATTAAATTTTACCTTAAATGGTGTGGCGTTTCCCGAGTAGCTGCTAGATGCCGATGCGTCGCCCTAGGTAGCTGCTGAAGGATCTGGGCAAAGTTGTATATCATCGTGTTCCTTTGTCACTTGAGGGCTTCTTTGAGCAAGATTTTGATAGGATCTCCTACCCCCTCATCTTTCTTTTCATCTGCCATGGGAGGCCGTTGGGATTTGCGAGGCTGGTCTTATAAGGGTTCGACCAGTTCAAGTCCTAACTCCTTATATCCCGACCTCATTAGGGACATGCAAATAAAAACAGAGAAAAAGCAAATTGTTCTGATACCATTGATCCAGATTTAAACATGAACGAAACAAATTACAAAGATAACTATAAACACAAAGATGCAGTGGAAATAATACTTCATTTCATTAATGTAAAATACTGAAATATGCTTACAAACAACAATGGAAATAGACTAGCTAGGGCGATGGTAGCTTATCTCTGAGAAGAGATGTGGCGGATACATGCCTCTGAAATGTGTTACAATGAGGCTCAAAGGCCTATTTATTGTTGAGAAACAATTGAAAACCCTCAACATCCAAAAACCTAACCCTAGAAGATGAAATGCCAAACTGTGGGCCCCGTTTGGTTAAATTGGTACATCAACTTCCCGGGCTCATAACTTGGCATACAATCTCTGTTTGACACGTACAATATCTCGTTAGAAAGATCTATTCGAGAACTACAATTTTTGGAAGAGCAACATCGGTCCATGGACCCATGTTGCTCTCAGTTTTCCCAAAAAACATCGTTTAGGGCCTCAAAACAGCTCCGGAAGTTTAGGACCCGAAAAACTGCTAAAAATAGTAAATTGCGCTACAATTAAGGAAACTGAAAAGATGAAAGAAACAATGGTGGGGGTCCAGGTGGACTTGGAAGGTGGCAACCAATATCCACCTGGATCACTTTGAGTTTAGTTGATGTTGACTTATGGCTTCAACTTCTATAACATTTTTTTGCATGTTTTCTAGGGTATGAGATATCCTTTCCCTAAGCATAACTGCAAAATCATCTACTAATGCTTTAGAAAATATATCTATTGAATCTTTTAATGAAATCTACCACTGGCTCACCATGGTTTCTTTTGAGTTCTTCAAATTCTATGAGAAAGTAAACATGATCCTTCTTAAGCCCCCATTGATTCTTAAATATGGTAGTTAATGTTGGAAATAATGCTGGGGGGGGGTGAATCAGTATTATCAAATCTATAACTTTTTCATTTCATACACTGATTTATATACGCTACTTCAATGAAGGTAACTCGCATGTACACGCAACTGTCTTTAAAGCAACCAGAGTATATCTAGCAAACTTATGATTCAGTCAATTCATCATATGTTGATATTTAACCAATGCATCAATACTTCATTAACCATATAAATAGTAACCATGTGCAGTAATAACAAAATAAACCATGACACATAAACAACACACATGAACACCAAGATTTAAGGTGGAAACCCAATGCGAGATAAAAACCACATGTTGTTGTCTTCTTTAAATATAAGAAAAACATGTTTACAATCTTGTATTGGTGTAGACTCATACCAGTATGTTAACACCAAGGTTGTTCCCTATGACTCCCAAGGGAATACGGCCAGGGTAACCACTAACCAATCTTTAGACTACAGCTCCTAGCCCAGCTGTAATCAGAGAGGGCTCTCTTTGTGAGGTTTGTCACTGTTTTAATGGAGTTTTAGGCTAGTTATGAAGTGAATGTTTGATTGTTTTTTTTATGTTTGGTTGGGAGGATGCTTCTGATAATTTTAGAGCTTTATCTGCAGGTGAGACTAATCCATTGGGCAATGGGGTCTGTAGCTGTTGTTTCCTTGAGATCCTGGCTTAGTGCAGCTGGAATTACAGGGCCTGTATGTATTTCATCAAACAAACTATAAATTGTGATGCTGAAATGATAAACAGCTAGCAAAGAGCATTTAAGGATTCTTTACTGAGCTGGGTAGTGGGAAAGAGGTCTACTATTTAGGAGCAATTACTTGAATTCCTGAAATAACAGAGCACTGTGATTATATAGTATGAAAGGTAGCATTTAAGAATTACTCTTTCGATACCATAACTGAGGAAAACATTTAAAATAGCTTAGATTGAGCTCAGGGTAATCAACGATTAAATCCTAATACTATTCTTTTTCCTTGCTATTTAGGTATTGAGTACATGGAAAACATGAAAGATATATGAAAGTATAACAAACATATATAAGAGAGAGTAACAAGAAAACTTATTGAGCCATGGAATACACAGGAATCCTGCACCTTTCAGCCACACCAGCAAGACATCAAAGACACAATGCTTTGGGAAATCCCATCATCCTTTGTATTAGTTGTCTGAAGATTTACAATACAAGAGTAACATAATAGATATCAAGAGATTTCTTACATCCGGAGTCCAACCCCTGCTAACCAATGCAAGGGGATATATATAGGAGTCCTTTTACACAATATCTCAGGCATTGAGTCATCTGAGAGGTAAAATATCTTCTTTTACTCGTACAGGGCTTGCAGATGAGAAGTTATTACAATCTTAAATGAGTTATAAAGGCTCTTAACTCCCGTCAGAGCAATTTTGACCTTTGGGGCTCACGGAGTCGGTTGAGCGGCTTTAACATAACTGCTGAATGACGTGTCTGTGCAGCTATTAACTTCTTGTGTCTTCTTGGCCCTGCCACCTGTGCCTGCTGATGTTGTTGTTGTGGCCGTGTACCTGTGCTGAGTTGGCTTAGTGTCTTCATACCTACTGATGTATCTTTGTCCTGCTGTGTATGAGATGCAAACTTCTTGCTGAAGAGAAAATCGTGATTACTGACTTTGGTTCAACAGTAATCTTATTAACTCCTACCATGTATCTGGTGGAGGCAACTGATGTTTCAAAATTGACCCCATGGTCTCATCAGCCTCTGTATATTTATAAAAGTGAGGGGGCTCATCAAATAAGTGTGCAATTTCATTTCTAATAAAAAACAAATTATCTATTCTATCAAAAAGAATTTTCCCTGTTACTGGGCCTGCTTCTGAAGATGTACTGGGTGCTTCAGCAATCTGTGTTGCTGCAAAACTGCTTACTCTCTTGACATATTTCTCATGTGAGAGTAATTTTCCTGAATCTAATAGGCTGGGGAGCCCCCTGTCCTGTAAAGCCATGAACCTGTTCTGAAATTTATTGATGTCAGCTTGCATATCCTGATGCTTCTTTCCAGGGTCTGAATCAGGCTCCTCATTGTCAGGACTCTTTTGATTAGGGAAATGGTCTCTGTTTTGTTCCCAATCCCCATTCTTACTAGTTGGGAGCTTGTCCTGTAATTTAGCACCTCTATCATCTTGGGGGCAATCTCAGGCATGTTGCCTAGAGCTACCCTTGCCCTGTGCAGTTCTTTTCGTGCTCTTCCTATGAGTGCCACTTGCTCATATATGGCCTCAATATATTCCCATTGGTTGGTTATTGACTGTCCAATGGTGGTCTAGATGACTTTCTTGAGCTCTGTTGTAACTTTATCTAAAGTGAGCTCTTTTTCCAGCTCTGCAATCCTCTTCTTCAGGGCCTTTACCTCCCTTTCCCTCTC
>APFE031373105.1:0-13243 GCA_000404065.3 Pinus taeda
TATGTTTATAGAATTCCATTAAACCATTGATTTAACTCATTGTATGCCATCAAATAACCATATACTTTTATAATTAAATTCTAATGAAGGCAAACCTGAGGGTTAAGTGTGTGCTTCATGTTACATGGCCCCGGCCGTATAAGCCCATCCCCAAAATACTATACCGTATGAGTATCTAGAATATTTGCGAATATTTATAATCGTGAACTTTAAACCTTTTGTAAGTGAAGGTTAAATGAGTAATAAACCTTTAGAATTTTTTTCTTTATTGAAAAATCATATGTCATATCTAACTTATATGTATTCATAATTGTTTTACTTTATTAGAAATAAATTAATATATATATGTATGTGGGGTTAAGAGTTCACATTTTTGACATTTAGAAAAATATCATAATAATTTAAGATTTAAAGATATTTAGTTGAAATGAAAATTATTCTTTATAAATCATCAATGAATCGTTTTAGATATTATAGTTTTATTTACATACTAATCATAATAAATCAACTTATTTAAAAAAAATCGACAAAAATTAATTCCAATCCTAATTTGAAAATTGAACTATAACAAAAATTTTGGCGATATTTTAAAAATAAAAAAAAAAGGCTAAAATATTTCCCAATATATTCATACATCATGAAAATAAAAAAGATAACAAACAACTAACTGGCATATATATTCACATATATCATGAAGATAAAAAAGATAACAAACGACTAAGTGGCATAACACGAAGCCGTTGTGTTATTCCCTCCAAGGAGCGAGCATGCGCGGCTTGATTTATTTTGTAAGAGATGGACAATGTGTTAAATGTGAAGCCGTCATAAAGACTTTGGCGCCGACTTCTCCGTGGGCAACCACTCTCTCACAACCACGTTGACAGCTGGCTCTTATCCATTTTTATTGATTTGTAAACTTACTATGTTTTATGTGCAGAATTTTAGATGCTTTTTCATGTTCTATAAATTTGTATTTTCTTTAGCCCAGGAATGCAAGCGAAGGCCTTTCCTATATGTAATGGGAAGTGATTTCATTCTCATTGTATTTGTTTTTTTTGTTTTTTGGTTTTTTTCCATGTTCTACATATGTGAAATTATACTCTGTGGTTGTCTTCTCAATATGAATCTGTTGCATGTGCAAGCTTATTAATGATTCTGCAATGTGGAATTAACACTTAACAAAATTGAAAAATTTTAATGCCCAAGAAAAATACCTCCGATCATTGATGTTTGCTTACACTCTAAATTCTAGACTTTCACTACAGGCTTTATACATAAAAAAGTATATAGCAATACACACCAGACCCTTCACTTCTCGCTTTTGCTTGTCTAAACGCGTGTTCTCTGAGTGGCCAAGAACATTTGGGTCAAATGAAATAAACCCACTTGTAAGAGGCTAACAATTTATATCGCATGTTAGCCCATTGCGTGAGCTCCACTGATTTCAAACAAGTAACAACGCTTTGCAAATAATTCAATGTATAGCCATCAATTTGCGTCACCATTACAATGAAAAGATTGTGGTTGTTGGGATAATGTGTGGTTGGATTTGAGCGAAAGAACAACACTGCCCAAAGCAACCCAACCCAAATCGGATAATGCGAAGCACAGATCTAGATGGCGAATTCATATAATAATATATAGATATATATATATATATATATCTGGAACTTCCAAGCTCTATTCGCTCTAGCTTGATGGTGTAAAACTAAAGGAGATTGAGTTAGTGAGCTTGGGGACCAAACAAAACTATATATAGCCAAGCTTTCATCAAGCTTCTATTGGCTATGTGTCAAGTGTTCCGCAGATCATGGTAGAGAACTCCAGAGGGAGTAATGGACCACTCCAGAAGCTTCCAACAAGAAATTAATTAACCACAGTTGATTGATTTCCGTAATTTAAGGAAATTACTACAGTTGGTTTCCAGAAATTAAGGAAATGACTGCAGTTTACTTTCGTAATTGTAGGCAGCAACTTGGAAAACGTAAAGGAGATTAACATTCTCCCACTTGGTCCATACTTCCAATCTTAATGTCTCATCTTAAAACCCATTGATAATCTGTATTAAATAATAGATACATGAATCATGGCGATAAGTCCTCTAATGACGAGTATTATCTTCCATGTATTACTATGTATTTATTCTTATTATAATTTATGTGGCAACAATTTCTTAATAAATAAACCTTATGTTTATTCTTCGTCCTACATAGATGAATTTTCTCAAATCAAATTAAGGTACACATAAATATGAGAAAAAACATCACAATAATTAAGAATTTCATTACAATAACATTGTCCATACAATGAGAAATTACATAATGGAACCAAGTCCCATATTCACTACATGATCCTTAAATTTAAACGGTGGCATGCCCTTAGTCAAAAGATCAGCGATCATCAACTCAGTGCTAACATGCTCAATGACCACTTTCTTTTATTTAACACGTTCCCTTATAACTAAATACTTAATGTCGATGTGTTTATTTCGACTCCCACTTTTGTTGTTTTTAGCCATAAAAACAACAGCTAAATTATCACAATATATTCTCAATGACTTAGAGATAGAATCCATAATTCTAAGCCCAGAAATGAAACTCTTAACCCATACACCATGTAAAGTAGCATCAAAACAAGAGACGAACTCGGCTTCCATAGTGGAAGTGGAAATCAAGGTCTTCTTGGCACTCCTCCATGATACAACTCCACCGACCATCATAAAAATGTAACCTGATGTTGATTTGCGTGAATCAACACATCAAGCAAAGTCAGAATCTGAGTGGCCAATTACTTCTAAATTGTCCATCCATCTATACATAAGCATGCATTTTTTGATTCCTTGAAGGTACCTCATTACTTTCTTTGCAGCTCTCCAGTGGTCTAAACCTAGATCACTCTGATATTGTCCCAACATTCCCACAACAAATGCAATGTCAGGTCTTGTGCAAACCTGAGCATACATTAGGCTTCCGACAATAGAAGCATATAGAATGTTCTTCATTTGTTCCCTTTCAAAGTCATTCTTCGGGCATTAGTTCAAATTGAACCTATCACCCTTCACAATGGGAGCTACACTTGGTGAACAATCCTTCATCCGAAATCTCTCTAAAACTTTATTAATATAGGTTTCCCGAGACAGACCCAAGATGCCTCGAAATCTGTCTCTATGGATCTTAATGCCAATGACATAAGATGCCTCACCCATATCCTTCATATCAAAATTTTTAGAGAGGAATTGTTTCACCTCATGCAGCAAACCCTTATCATTGGTTGCTAGCAAAATGTCATCCACATATAAAACAAGAAAACAGATTTTACTCCCACTGACTTTAAGATATATACATTGATCCATAATGTTTTATACAAAACCAAAAGAAGAAATTACATTATAGAATTTCAAATACCATTGGCAGGATGCTTGTTTTAAACTGTATAATGACTTCTTGAGCTTGCAAACCAATTGCTCACCATCACTAGAGGGGAATCCTTTAGTTTGTTTCATGTAAACCTCCTCCTCTAGATCTCCATTGATAAATGTTGTTTTCACATCCATTTGTTGCAACTCCAAGTCAAAATGGGCTACTAATGCCATAATAACGCGCAAAGAATCTTTCTTAGATACAGGAGAGAAAGTCTCCATGTAATTGATTCCTTCTTTTGAGTGAATCCCTTAGTAACAAGCCTTGCCTTGTATCTCTTGATGTTGCCCAATGAGTCTTTCTTTGTCTTAAAGACCCATTTACACCCAATGGCTTTTGCACCATTAGGAAACTCAACAAGATCCCAGACTTCGTTAATTCTGATTCTTTGCAACTCATGGCTTGTGAAAAGGCCTCGGGATCATTTTTGGCTCCAATGTTGTAGTCAGATTCTTGTAGATACACAACATAATCATCAGGAATTGTTGATCTCTTTGGTCTAGTAGATCTTCTTAATGTTGTACCATCATCTTCCTGAGAAGTATGTGCTTCAACTCGTTGTTCAAAAGTTCTTGGCAACTCTTGAACTATCTAATCTACTGGAACGTCGTTGGTAGCTTGTGGAACTTCAACAATTGATTGTTCAACACCAATTTGTACTTGAGGGGTGTTGTGAACAACAACCAATCTATCACTTGAGGTGGAAGGTTGAGATTCTGAATGATCCTTCTCGAAAACTATGTTCTTGGTTTGATCACTCCCATTGATCAAGTCATTTTCAAGGAATTTTGCATTTCTTGATTACACAATCCTAGTGCTGTGAGATGGAGAATAAAATCTGTAACCTTTAGACCTTTCAGCATATCCAACGAAATACCCACTAATGGTCCTTGGGTCCAACTTCTTCTCTTGTGGATTATATATTCTCACTTCAGACGGGAATCCCCAAACGCGCATATGTTGCAAACTCGGTTTCCAACCTTTCCATAATTCAAATGGCATTTTAGGAACAACCTTGGTTGGAACTCGGTTTAATATATACACTAACGTCTTAAGTGTTTCATTCCACAAGGATTTAGGAAGATTGGAGCTGCTAAGCATACTCTGCACCATGTCCAATAATGTTTGGTTTCTTCTTTCTGCTACACCATTCTAGTCGGGTGAACCAGGCATGGTGTATTGGGCAACAATCCCATGCTCTTGAAGAAATTTTGTGAATGGCCCAAGTGCTTGTCCATATTCTGTGCATCTACCATAATATTCTCCACCTCTATCTGATCTTATGATCTTAATTTGCTTCCCGCATTGTTTCTCTACTTCAGCCTTAAAGATCTTAAAGGCATCTAATGCTTCGCTCTTTTTATGAAGCATGTAAAGATATATATATCGTGAGTAATCATCTATAAAAGCGATGAAGTATTTTTTACCATGTGAGTCCATGTCTAGACTACATATATCAATATGTAGGATCTCTAATATGTTCGAACTCCTATTGGCACCTTTCTTGGACTTGTTGGTCTGCTTTCCTTTTATGCAATCCACACGAGTCTCAAAATTAGTAAAATCCAGAGTATTAAGTACCCCTTCATTTACTAATCTTTTAATTCTTTCTATGGAGATATGACCTAATCTCCGGTGCCATAATTTAGAGGAATCTTCATTAATAACACATCTTTTAGTGCCAATGCGAACATGCATTGAATCATAAGTGACATTGTCTTGTAAATTAATGCAATAAAGACCATTAGACAAAATACCATTCCCAACATAATTAGAATGATAAAATAAACTGAAAGGTGTTTCTAAAAAGTTAAAGGAATATCTAAAAGGTACAAGCCTTGAAACTGAAATCAAGTTTCTAGAAAAACTTGGAACATAAAAGGTCTTTTCTAATTCTAAAACAAAGCCACTACTTAAATTTAAATAGCATGTTCCTATAGCTTCCACATGCAAGCCCATCTTGTTTCCTGAGAAGATGCTTTGCTCACTTCCCACTGGCTTCCTTAGGTTTTGCAAACCCTACAAGGAATTCGAATGTGAATTGTTGATCCAGAATCAATCCACCAGGTGTTAATATTGACATTAACCATATTAGATTCATAACAAACAAACGAGATTGGATTACCTTTATTTGCAAGCCATTTCTAAAATTTGGCGCATTCCTTCTTCATGTGTCCCTTCTTTTTACAGAAGAAATACTTGGAAGCCTTCTTGATATCAACATGGCGAGGGACTTTACCTTTCCCTTTCCAATTGGCTTGAGATTTGCCCTTTCCACACATTGCCAGCATTGCACTTTCTCCTAGTCCCATCACCAGTCTCTCTTCCTCTTGAACACACATGGTCATGAGTTCATTAATTGACCATTTATCCTTATGTGTGTTGTATGAGATTTTGAAGGGTCCGTATTGGTGCGGAAGGGTGTTTAGGATGTAGTGCACTAGGAAAGACTCTAATATTTCAACCTCGAGTTTCTTCAATTGAGCCACAATGTCCCTCATTTGCATGATGTGCTTCCGCACACCTTTCACATTGGTGAGCCTTAGGGATGAGAACTTCATGATTAGGGTGCTTGTTAGTGCCTTGTTTGAAGTGACGAATTGATCATCAATGACTTTCAACAAGTCTCAGACATTTTCATGCTGATCAATGGAACCAAAAATATCAACTGAAATTTTAGTCTTAATGAACATCATGCTTAGGCGATTAGATCTCTCCCATCATTCATAAAGCGTGATGTTCGCTGTAGTGCTGGTATTAGTGAGTGTCGGTGGTTCATCTTTTCTAATAGCATAGTCTATGTCCATCCACCCCAAATGAAGGAGAACCCTCTCATTCCAGACCTTATAATTATCTCCCTTAAGTTCAGGGATATCACAATGAATTTCAGAGAAATTTGCAGGTTGTACAATTGCATAAAATTAAAGATCACATGTTTATGTTAAATTTGAGGCCTAAATAAAATTTCATGTTTTACCAATGTAAACCATGCTTAAAATTGAATCTAATGACATAAAAATTGCCTGTGGGCTAAATTTTCAATTCAAGCAAATTCAATTATTTTTTATAATAGAATTTATCAAATTACTCACTTAATTCATAATTCTAAGGGTATATTATAATTATAATTTGATATAAATTCTATCTTAGTTTTGAACGTTATGATAAAACTATTAATTCATAATTCATGTGGGTAAGTTATGAATATTTTTATCCTAATTAATTATATAAATATAATAAAAATTCCTGTGGGATAAAATTTATTATATTTAGTATAATTAATTACAATTTAATGTGTAAATAATCTTTATGTGATCCTAACCAATCATAATATATATTATTATTTAATTAGAGATGTTGTGGCTATTCTCTAATCAATTAAAATTATATGGATCACTAGACATTATTTCTTTTATGCATAAAAATTAACTTGATATGAAAATAATGATAATTTGCATAAACAAAACTATAAAATTCATGCATAATATTTAACAATGGGTTTAGTATACTCATCCAAAATACCATGTTTTAATTTAAAACAGAAATAATCAATTCATGCAAATTAAATAACGAGCATAGTTAATAAATTTTGCACAATAATTATTCAAATTGCATATAATTAAACCAATATTATAAGCATAAAAAAAATTGAGCAAAAATTAAACATATTTTCAAATAAATGCTTTAATTCAGAAAACTCTCTAAATATGGCATTAGCAAAATAGAGCATGTGTATAAACACCAAGGCAGAGATAAAAATGGCTCTGATACCAAATGCAAGCTTACTAACGATTCTACAATGCGGAATTAACACTTAAAAGAATCGAAAAATTTTAATGCCTAAGAAAAATACCTCTGGCCATTGATGTTTGCTCACACTCTAAATGCCAGACTTTCACTATAGGCTTTATGCAGAAATAAGTATATAGCAATACACTCTAGACCCTTCACTTCTTGCTTTTGCTTGTTTGAATGCGCATTCTCCGAGTGGCCAAGAGCATTTGGGTCAAAAGAAATAAACCCACTCGTAATACGCTAATAGTTTATATGGCATGTTAGCCCATTACACGAGCTCCACTAATCCCAAACAAGTAACAGCTCTTTGCAAATAATTCAGCGTATAGCCATCGATTTGCATCACCATTACAATGAAAATATTGTGGTTGCTGGGATAATGTGTGGTTAGATTTGAGCGAAAGAACAACACTGCCCAAAGAAACCCAACCCAAATCGGATAATGCAAAGCACAGATCTAGATGGCGAATTCAAATATATATATATATATATATATATATATAATATATATATATATGGAACTTCCAAGCTCTACTCACTCTAGCTTGATGGTGTAAAAATGAAGGGGATTGAGTTAGTGAGCTTGGGAACCAAACAAAAGTCTATATAGCCAAGCTTCCATCAAGCTTCTGTTGGCTATGTGTCAAGTGTTCCACAGATCATGGTAGAGAAATCCAGAGGGAGTAATGGACCACTCCAGAAGATCCCAACAAGAAATTAATTAACTGCAGTTGATTTCCATAATTTGAGGAAATTACTGCAATTGGTTTCCAGAAATTAAGGAAATGACTACAGTTTACTTCTGTAATTGTAGGCAGCAATTGGGAAAATGTAAAGGAGCTTAACAGTGTGCTCTGAACTAATGAGCCTTCTTGATTCTTTATTTGACAACCAATCTCTTTCTTGATCTCCTCATCCACAGAATTTCATCCTCCCATACAACAACATCCACCACTGGAATTTGCTAGCCTTTGTCCTCCATTCCTTATTTCAAGTTGAGAACATAGTTAGAGCTATTGGACAATGTTCTTGGAGCGTCAAGTCTCTGTTGAGGACCTCCATTCCTTATTTCAGGTTGAGAACATAGTTAGATCTATTGGACAATGTTCTTGGAGCGTCGAGTCTCTGCTGAGGACCTGCAACAAATGAGAGTGTCGTGAGACATGTTTTTGATCTACACACACATTTGAGATTTTGGTTGTTTGTTAGAAACATGAATGTGAAGGAGTTAGATGAAGAAATTGAAGGCACGCTGGTCAAATTCTGGTGGCATCCCTACAAAAAGGGTGTGTTGAAAGGTGTTCTAGGAATACCGTATTTGGTAAATGCCCTTATAAGTTATTTTGAATGCGGTGTATTGATCCTCGGACAATTTAAATCATTTTAAAGTCTATCGACTCTTATCTTATTTTAATAAGAGTGAATGGGAGGTTTCTTTTTCCATTAAGAGTGGAGGAAAAGCTTTGAGCCTTCTTGCTTTTATTTAAATCTTATTAAAATAATTTTGGTATTTTAAAAATTAAAAATAAAAAGGTGAGAGAGCCATAGTTTGTTATATAAATTTTGTATTAAAAGAAGGAAGGAGGTTGATTGTTTGCATTTTATTTTTGGCTTTTTATTTCAAAAGGTGCAATAATTAAGGTTTTTTTGTAAAGTCTTATTTTGTAAAAGGAGTTTGTTTTTTGGGTATTAATATTATTGAAAATAGAGACAACAGTTACAAATATGGAGAAGTTGAGGGAGGCTAATTTTGCCCTATGAAAATCATAGATGGAGGATATACTGATTTTAAAGGATCAGTATTTACCGATGGAGGGCACAACATGGAAACCCTCATCGATGACAGATGAATAGTGGAATAAACTAGATAGAAAGACGATTGCAACAATCCACCAATATCTAGCAAAGAATGTGTATTTCAATGTGTCCAGAGAAAAGACAACATAATGATTATGGAAGAAGCTCCATGATTTGTATGACAAGAACACAACATAAAAAGAAGTGTTCTTGATGAAGAAGCTTTATAACCTCAAGATGAAGGAGGGTGCTTCAGTTGTTGAGCACTTGAATGAATTTAATATTATTACTAATCAACTTGCCTCTGTTAAAATCATTCTAGATGATCAAATTAGAGCCATTTTGTTAATGTGTTATATGCAAGACAACTAGGAAAGTTTAGTTGTAGCTATGAGCACTTCAACAACCGTAGGGACCCTAAAGTTTGATGATGTTAGTATCAGATTAATGAATGAGGAGCTACAACACATTTCAACTGTAGAAAACTAGGGAGGAGAAGCTCTAGCTCTAGTTGATTGTGGTAGGAGAATTGATCGAGGCTGACAAGGGCGATCAAGATCAAGAGGTCAATCAAAATCAAGGAGGGGCATGATCATCTTCTTTTATTGTGGCAAACCCTGGCACGAGGAAAGAATGTTGATTCTCGAAGAAAGGACAAAAGGATCAGAGACTGGCCAATACAAATCATAAATCATCCAGCACAAATGAAGGTGAGACTACTGGTATAGCCACAGATGGTGATGTGTTATTTACTGTTTCAGTAGAGGATGCATGTGTATATACATCTAACAGTAGCTTTGATTAGATCCTTGACTCTGGGGCATCTCACCATGTAACCCCCTGCAAAGATGGTTTTGTGGCATAATCGCTTTGGTCACATGAGCAAGAAGGGATTAAAAATCCTTGTTGGTAAAAATTTATTGGCAGGTTTGAAATCCTAAAATCTTGATCTTTGTGAGCATTGTATATATGGTAGACAAAGAAGGGTTTCATTCATTATAGGTGGCCATGACAGAAAGAAAAATGTGTTAGAATTGATACACTCAAATGTGTTTGGGCCTGTTAATATCAAGTCATTAGGAGGAGCATCATATTTTGTAACATTTATAGATGATGCATCCAGGAAGGTTTGGACATATCCTATGAAAAGTAAAAGTGAAGTGTTTCGAATATTTAAAAAATTCCATGTTGTTGTTGAAAGAAAGACTAACAAATTGCTCAAGTGTTTGAGAAGAGATAATGGTGGAGAATATTGCTCAAATGAATTCAAGGAATATTGTAACAAGTTTGGCATAAAGCATGAGAAGACTATGCCTAGTACTCCTCAACAGAATGGTGTCATAGAAATGATGAATCACACCATTATGGAAAATGTGTGAAGTATGTTGTCCAATTTTGGTTTGCAGAAGAATTTTTGGGCCTAAGCAGTGAGGACCGCTTGCTACCTCATAAATAGATCTCCAATTATAGCCTTGGATGATGGTATCCCTGAAGAAGTTTGTACTGGTAAGAAGTTGAATTATTCTCACTTGAAAATATTTGGATGTGAAGCATTTGTACATATTCCCAAAGAAAATAGAACTAATCTAGATGATGAATCTATGAAATGCATTTTTTAGGGATATGCGGATGAAGAATTTGGTTATTGTCTATGGGATCCACTCAAATATTATAATATATATTATTATATTATTATTATATATATGGATATTATTGTATATGTATATGTATAAATATGTATATTATATGTTATTATATAATATATATATATATTATATATATTATATAATATATATATTTTTTTTTTTTTTTTTTTCTATATAATACTACCTAAGCACTCACGGGGGATTTGAACCGGTGACCTATCGCAAGGAGTGCCTTAATAGTACACCCATTCATTGTCAATCCAAAGCCCCGTGGGCCACTCAAATATAAAATTATTAGAAGCATGGATGTTATATTTAATGAGTCAGAAATGGTTAAGAGAAATGTAGGTGAGTTGGAAGTCAAGAAATTTATTGACAGGTTTGAAGAGCATCATGAAGACATTCCACCAATGCAAGAAAATGGACAAGAAATTCAGGAGTAGGAAGAACAACAAGTGGAAAATGAAGAACACCAAGAAGAAGGAATCTTGCATGAACCTTTATAGGAGAATAAATCTGATAATGCACCACCACAGTTGGTTCGTAGATATTCTAGGCCTCATAAGCCTTTACAAAGGTATCCTCCTTCAAACTATATTTTATTAACTCATGAAGGTGAGCCTAATTGTTTTAAAAAAGCTTGTAAAGTTGAGCACAGTAAAAAATGGAAGAAAGCAATAGAGGAAGAAATGACCTCTTTGCTAGAAAATAAAACTTGAGAGTTGATAAATCTTCCAAAAGGTAGAAAGGCTCTACAAAAAAATGGGTTTACATGATTAAGCATGAAGGTGACGAAAATAAGGAGAGGTATAAAGTAAGGTTGGTGGTGAAAGGATTTTCCCAAAAAGAAGGTATTGAATTCACTGAAATTTTCTCACCTGTTGTTAAAATTTCATCCATTGGAGTCATTGTTGTTGCTTTAGGCTTAGAATGTGAATAGTTAGATGTAAAAACTGTTTTTCTTCATGGTGAATTGGAGGAAGAAATTTATATGTAGCAGCCATAAGGCTTCATAGAAAAAGGAAAAGAAGGCCTTGTTTGCAGGTTGAAGAAGAGTCTCTATGGGTTGAAACAGGCACCTCGACAATGGCACAAGAGATTTGATTGATTCATTTTGGAACATGGTTTTCACAGGTTGGAAGATGACCATTGTGTCTATATAAAGAGGTATGATCAAGGAAAGTATCTCATATTATTCTTATATGTGGATGACATGTTGATTGTTGGGCATGATAAGAATAAGATCAATAGGTTGAAAAAATATTTGGGCACCAAATTTGCAATGAAGGATTTGGGACTAGCATAACAGATATTGGGCATGAGGATTATGCATGATAGGAAAAACAAAATTTTGTGGCTATCACAAGAAAAATATATCAAGAAGGTGCTTGACAGGTTTAATATGAAGGATTCCAAGCCATTTGGTACACCCCGTGCATCCCACTTCAAGCTGAGTACTAAATTATGGCCTAGTGATGACAAGGAGAAGGAAGAGATGAGCAGGATTCCTTATGCTTCAATAGTTGGTAGCTTGTTGTATGCCATGGTATACACACGACTAGACATTTCATATTTAGTGGGAGTAGTGAGTAGGTTCCTTGCCAATCCACGCAAACAACATCGGCAAGCAGTAAAATGGATTATGAGATATCTCAAGGGTACTAGTCATTATTTTTTATGTTTTCATCATAATGAGACTATGCTGGAAGGATTTATAGTTGCAGATATGGCTGGAGGTATGGACACTAGAAATTCCACTACAGGTTATTTGTATACATTTGCAGGTGCAACAGTATCTTGGGTGTCAAGGCTATAAAGAATACTAGCTCTCTCTACAACAGAAGCAGAGTACATAGCTGCAACAAAAGCTTGTAAAGAGATGTTGTGGATGCAGTGATTCCTAGGAGAGATAGGAATAAAGTAGGGCAAGTGTGTGCTATATTGTGATAGTCATAGTGCTATTCACTAAGCAAAAAACCCATCATTTCACTCAAAAACCAATTACATTGACTTAAGGTGATCCAAACTTAAATAGGAATGCAAAAACTTACAGATATACTCATAAACACAGAGATGCAGTAGAAAAATACTTCATTTCATTAATAAAAAAATACTGAACTATGCTTATAAATAGAATGGAAATAAAATAGCTCGGGCGACAATATCTTATCTTTGAGAATAAATTGTGCTACAATTAAGGAAACTTAAAAACTGAAATAAATAAAGGTGTTATAGACATTTTTGGGCATTGCAACCCCAATCATAAATGTCCACAAACTGAGGGCTCCTAAGTCCCTAAAAGTGTTGCTTCACTACCTAAAGGAACAAGGTCAGCTGATTACATCATCTCCCAGAAGTTCTTCACAAAAAACTACTCAAAAATGGTCAAAACTGGACCATACTGAATGCCCAGTGTAGAGGGTGCGATGCATCTCACCTAATACACATGGGAGGTGCGATGCATACTAAAAAGTCCTTCTACAGGGTGCGATGGACGAGAATAGACAAGTGGTGGAGACGGTTTGCTAAGTGGATGATCAAGGAATCTTCTAGAAACTTCTCATATGACACTTGCCTCTCAGAATT
>APFE031373112.1:0-29680 GCA_000404065.3 Pinus taeda
TTTCTTCTCAGCACACTTATGACCTTTAGTGTATTTGCTATCACAACTGTAACAAAGCCCTTTTGCTCTTTTTTCTTCCAATTGTTGTGGTGTCAACCTTATAGGTTGTGGAAGACTAGGGACAACACTTCCATCTTTATAGTTGTGAGTGGTATGCTTCCTGGTTGCCATAATTTTGCTTTCCATTTTTCTTGCTAACCTGAATGCCTTCTCTAATGAATCAGGTTCCCAAAGGCGGACATCATGTTGGATATTATCCTTTAAAGACCTATGAACACATCAATCCTATGCTCCTCTGGAATATTTTTTACCCTTATGTTCAATTTTTGGAACTCCTCAATGTGCTCCATTATTGAACCCTTTTGTTTGAGACATATCAATTGGATAAGAAAAGTGTTGCTTTTTGTATCCTCATAATGTGTTGTCAATTCTTCCGTAACAATTTCCCAAGTGATAATTTTTTTATGAGAGAAAAACCATTGATACCATACAAACTGATTTGGTTCCAAATATAAAGTTGCAATACATACCTTTTGTGTGTTTTGCACATTATTGATATCGAAAAATTGCTCCATCTGTAATTTCCATGTTGCAGGATCCTTGCCATCAGACTTCTTCATATCAACTTTTGGAATATGGTGGGTCTTCAATCCCACATGAGAGTCTATGAAATCATGACTAACATTTCTTTTGTTCTCATCATGAGTTTCCTTTACTACCTTTTCACCATTAGTGATTATTTCTTGTAGAAAATTTGTCAAATCTGTCTTCAAATCTACCATGTCTTCTTCAAATCTATCTTCAAATCTGCCATGTCTCTCTTGAAATCCATCTTCAAATCTATCTTCAAATAGTCCATCTTAGCTTCCACACCCTTTATCTTAGATTCCACACCATCTATCTTAGCTTTTGTGAGAGTGATATTTGTTGCACTTGGTCTTGTAATTTTGATATATCATGTAGCATTTCTTCCTCTTCTTCATGAGTCATGCTAGAGCTTTCAGGTTGCTTACTAGGTGTTCGCATTTTCTTTCCTCGGGGCATCAGTTACTAATAATAATGCTCTACTATGCCCTTTGAATTCCTTCAAAATAAATTTTCAAACCAAGCTCAAGCAAAAATTAAAAAAAAAAATCTACACACCTTTTTTCACTTTGTAGGAGCTTGATATTTCCTCTGATGTATCTCTATACTTTCGGGTCATCCAGTTCTGAAATTGCAACCTGTAGTAGCCCTCTATGTCCTCTTTCCAATGCCACCAGTCTGATCCAAATTGGATTCTCCAAGGAAGAGTTATGCGAAATCTCCCGTAGTGACCTAATTATAGACTAGTTCAGTAGAGCAAACTTGTACAATTGCCACGAGTCATTGTTTCGACCTTTGGCTCTAAAATCTATATACAAGAAACTAAAGTCCGTCCTCTTTTTGTACCTTCTTACGAAATTTCAATCCGATGCTCAGAGAGAAAGTTATGACAATTTTCCCCAGGTCATCTATTTGGAATGTAATTCAGGAGTCTGCAAAAAGACCAACTTCCTTAGATCATATCTCCGCAAATATGGTGCGAAAAGCTTTGAAATTGGACCCGAGGTTCAACGCGATTTCTTCTCAAATGGGGTTTTTCTTTAGCTTCTGAATCGTTGCAGAAAAAAAAGTTATAGTGAAAATGCCACGATGACCTATTTGGAGCAGCCAAACCCTAGAATCCAAAACTCTGATACCAAAAGTTATGAAACCAACTCAAAAAAAAGATAGGAAAGATAGTTCAACGCCTTAGAATTCAGCCTCTTCGAGGGGGAAACCTCCTTTACATTACATAAATGAACAATTCTTGGATGATTCAAATGAAAAAACCTCCTTTCTATATATAGGATTCTAAGGAGTCACAATATAACCCAGCCGACTTAACAATAATAATATAAAGCCACAAAAATAACAATAGAGGGATTCTATGGGGCACAGTAATAACAATATGGGGACAATAGGGGCACAACAATATTAATAAGGGGTACAACTACAATAGTAATGGGGTAATCACTAGTACTATAGGGACCCAACATCATCCTCGTTAATCTCAAGCCTATATTGGTAAATCATAAACTACCACATTCACCCTATAAATTTACCACTTCCCATAGAGTCTAGGTTGGCTTTTGGAGATTGCTAGTACCCTCCTATTGTTTCTTTAAGATTAAGGAATCATCATCCATTTACATTAGGGTTGAGTCTAAAGGTTTTGTTTGTGGCAAGGAAGGACAAATCAATTGGGGAGACATCTACAAAGTCAGCTTCTATATATGGTTGTGTCTCTCCTTTATTTATTAATACAAAAAGCATCATGTTTTCCTATACTTGTGTTATGCTTATGCTCTTGTATTTCAATGCCATGTTGACTCATTGAATAGAGATATTGGATTATGCTATGTGGATCATGTAGTTCCTTTTCTTGTTTTAGTCATTGTTGTGGGTTCCATTTATAGCACGTGGAGCTAGGATTGGAGATTACAAGCGAATAGAAGAGGAGGACTTACTATGGATTACAAGTAGGTCCATTTTCCATATTCCAATCTCTTTAAGAAAAAAATTGATTCTTTCTTACCTCTGTTGTTCTAGATCAGACCACTAGATCTACGGAATTCATTTTTGTTCGCAGAAGTGAAAATTCCATATAACAAATTGGCAACCATACTAGGGAGCAATTTTTCCCTTAGGGTTTCCTTGGCCTTGGCATATGTTTTCCTTTCAAAGTGACATTAGTTGACTTACTCAGACATCAATTAACCTTAGGAAATCATATCTTTGAGCTTGGTAGGGCTTCTTTTGTCGTGTTTTGACCAAATTAGCCTCAGTGAATTTTGTGTTCTAAGAAAGAGTGCCCCGACACATCTGCTTCTTCTTTGTACCTGTGCTACAATGCACTGATTCTTGTTCTACACCTATGCTAATTCTATAGGATGCAAAAAATTTCATTCATTTACCTTACTCCTCATTCTACTTTGGTCCAAAAATCTTTCCTTGAGTCTCTGAGTTTTTTTTGTCTCTAAAAAGCCATCATTATGTTTTCTTTTGATTTTATTAGCCTTTGATGAGAATTTCTTTGTATTTTTATTTTTTTTATCAATTAGGTCTTTTGAAATATTTTGCTTCATCGTTGATTTCCTTGAAGAAAATTATTTTACAATCATATTCTGTGTGATTTCTTTTATCGGTGATTTTGTTGCATCTTAGTTTTCACTGCATTTGAATATTAAGAGGAAATAAAAGAAAATTTTCATTATTTGCATCATATAGGGTTTTGAATTTAAATTTGAGCAGTTACATTAAAAAGATATACTAAAGAGGATTTGTTTGTTGCATTATTGTGTGTTTCATTATTCTTTGTTCCCCCCCTCCCATAGATATATTTTCATTGAAAATAAAAGATTTCTTATTATCATGCTAAATTGCATTGTAGGTCATTCATGTGATATCATGGTGAGGCTTGAAACTTAAACATAATCAAAGATCAAATTAAAATTTACTTAATCAATCTAAGGATAATTTGTAATATTAACGAAAAACATAGAGGTCTAGGCTAGAGACGTGTTCTGGAATCTTTAAATGTAGGAGTTGTTGTTCTTTGTATGGGTTACATTCTGGAGGTAATAAGTATTCCACGTACGTAAGCATATCATATTTTTCTCCACGTATCTTCAGGTATATTGGATGGAATTCCATGTATGAAAATTATATCAGAAGACTTCCTATCATATAAGGCACATTATACAGCACTACCACAAACTGCACTTCCAAGTACCTCCAGGTATATTTTGGAATTCCCCTATAGGTTGCTATCCCACCATAGGTAACTGAGTTGGCCACCTTTCCCACTATGAAACACTGAACACAACATTCAAGGAGATTGCATGCACGTACTGGAAATGGTATTTCACGGTTCATAGTGACTTGTAAACCCTTTTTCCTAGTTACCCATGTTTTATTTGTTCCTTTAATTTCTAAAATCAATTAATTGATGGCAAAATAACATCCTCACTATGGAACAAATCCTTACTAAATATTAGGTTGAGACTAATGGAAACAGTCCATGAGTCCACTAGTCAAGGAAACCCCTCTTATGGGAATCCTTGTCATTTTCCTTCTTTTGGAAATAATTGTGCTCTATATATGGCAACATTGTCCCTTCCTAGATTTAACATTGGTTTACTAGTTTAGTTGTTTTCGACCTCCTTGGTTCCAACTGTCCAAACTGCTTCTCAACCAAGTCGTCCTCCACCTGAAAAACATCAACCTTAGGTTGATCCTAAAGTTAACCAATTTCCTTCGTCACCTATTGTTTCTTCATCACTTTCTTCCTCCTCGCCTAGTGAAAATCTTGATTCTACTAACCATAAAGATAAGAAGAAGAATAAAATGATTAAGAAGAAGAAGCAAAATAAGCAAGAGGGAAACCAAGCAAACATTGCTATGAATGCAACAAATGTTGAGAAACTTTCCAACAAGCCTTGTAAAGTGAAATTCCCTTGAAAGCTTTGTAAGAGTGATCACCTTCTTAGATATTTCCCTGATATTCTACAAGTATTATAAGTATTGTCCACAGGCTCACATCATCCTTTGTTGTCAACCTCTGGAGATCATGCCAGTGATAAACCATCAACTAGTGATAGTAAGGTCGATGGTGAAAAGGGTAAAGTTAATTTCCTTGTAATGTATGTGAAGGAAATCATCATATTCACCTTTTTCCTTATATGGATGAAGCCTCAAGAGTGTTGTAAAACCTTACAGCTTCTCACCCATGACTTTTGGTTAGATACCAGAAGCTTTCTCCCAATCCTCCACTAGTTGATGAAGTGACTGATCAAACTCCATCTTCATTCAATCCCACTTTCTTTGAACATGGCTCCTATGAGTCATTGTATGGCCAACCATTGGTTGAGAAAGTGGATAACTCAACTTTGTCTTCAGCCAATCCCACTCTATCTGATTATGAATCTCATAAGTTCATTCCTAACCAACCATTGGTTAAGAAAGTGGTTGACCTGGTTCCACCTTTATTTTATTGCACTTCTCCTGTAGAGAGTGATTCCCATACCGTTCATGTTCTTATAGTTCCTTCAAATCATATCAAACAGGGGGACATTTCTTCATTTCCTATGGGGCCCCCTCTAAGTAATCTGGTTATTTCCTTTGATTAGAATCATTTGACAAGACCTTGTCTCCCTTATTTCCTGCCCTACCAAATCATAATGGAGGTTTGTAATAGGAAAATACCTCACATTATTTTTATGAGGGAGATTCTATTAGATTTTTATCCTTGATTTCTTGGAAATATTTGGGTTCCCCTCCACTCGTTTCTTTCACTTTGAATCTGATTGCTTTAACAGAAGAACTAGTTAACCTTCAGGGATCCTTCCTCCTTTACCTCATACCTTGGGAGGAAAAACTATATGTATTGATGTTATGGTCGTCATGGGCCCCTTGGACTTCAATTTTCTCTTGGGGAAAGACTATGTTTATGTTATGAGCATTATTGTGTCCACACTTTTCATGCGATGTTCTTCCCACATGATGGAAGGATTGTGACTATCGATCAACCTTCATTTATTGGTCCTAATTTGACTACCAATCATCCTACTTCCCTAAGAATTCCAAATAGGAAAGTTTTATCTACCTAGACACAAGTTAATTGTGTGGCATCCTATCCCATGCCCTTACCTATTATTGAAGAGGAGCCTCTCATTGTTTGCTCAACCTATTATAACACCCCCTCCCAGGTCCACCCAAAGTAACCATGCCAACTAGGGTAAACATGAGGAGAGATGATACTACAATAAAATTGGACCTCCTATGTCACCTTAAGGAAGTGGAATCGATGAAAAATAACATATAGTCACCCAACATCATCAATACAACCCTCAAGAGAAAAGCCTACCATTAAGACAGCCTATCCATGGGTCCCATTGTTATTGTACAGCTCTTAGGCCTTATTCACTCTCACGCTATGCGAAAGGGAGTGACCAGCAACCTAAAGTTGCTCTCACAGGCCTTCCTGCCAGCGACTGTGGCCCAGAAGTTCCAGTTTTGTGCCAACAACCCCGGGATTTGAGCCACTTTTCTAGCCCAGAATCTTGGCCTCTGCCCAGAACTTCCTGTAACTTTCAGAAATCATTAAAAACATGATAACCATGCTGATCAGTCAAAATCACCCATGAGACTAGGCCTGAGCATCCCCAAGCAAGACTGACATTCTGTCAAACACTTGGCATCAATGCAACCTACAGGTTTAGGACACAAGACAAAGAATAAATGATTCAAACAACTTATGAAACATAACCAAAAGGGTCACCTCCTTCTCTATTGAACTAGTTAAACATCAATTAGGTCTTCCATCCATCCACTTAATAGTTACTAGTAAATATATGAAATAACCATGACATCAACCAGTCATTTAGCCATGCTTATAACTAGCATAAAACCATATAAATATCATAGATATAAAACCCATTAAATCCACATATAAATAAGTGAAAAAGTAGTAGAACTTAGCTTTGTTAATCATAGGAAAATTTGACCAGGTTCGAGACTTCCACGTGCCACCTAACCATAGACATGCCTGAACGAAATCTCTCTTTCAGTCAGTCACCTCTGTGCCATATTCCAATCATGAATGTAGGATCTCATTGAACAACCAATCCATGAAAAACCAAGAGATCCATAGGTTAAACACCTCCACCCACATCAAACCATGATCACACTAAAACTAGTGCTCTGATCACAACCGAACCGAACTTGGAATGCCATCTAAAATCCATCACTATCCTTGAGGAATTTTATGTCTCCTTGTCTCTCAGGCTTTAATGCAATCCAAACCAAATCACTAGACCCTAAACTAAGACCAGTCTCTCAGGATTTACCACAATCCAAACCCATATCAATAGGCCCTAAACTGATATTTCTCCCTCAGGCTTTACTGTGCATCCCACCAAAACCAATCAAGGGATTCCTAGGCCTTTGTGGAATGGAACTTGAGACCACCTCCACCCCGAATACCAATCTCCATCCAGAAAACTAAATCTCAAAAAGGGTTAGGCTAGGCTGAAAACCACTATCATAATCTGGAAAACCATTCCACTAAAAACAAGAGAACCATACACCAACATGCAAATCCATGCATGTCCAAACCATCTAGGAAATCACACATGCAAAAGGTTACCTACAAGTATTCATGTTGAAGCTACTTAATCTTGTTTTCCTTTCCTATTTCCTTGCTTTCTTTCTTTCTTGTCCTTGCCTTCCCTTTCCTTTGATCCAAACTAGAGTGCTCCAAGTAAACTCTAAGTGACCAAGAGACTGAGAGAAAAAGAGAATAATGAGAGAGCTCAAAACTTTCATTGGCCAAGAGCATAACACTGAGCAATCCTAACACTGAGTAATCTACCAACTAATCCTCAAAAGCCTTTTTATCAATGAGGCCTCTAATTTCTTCATTTGCCTCCTCACATGCAACATGTGACCTTTTACCTTCCTTTTCTCCTAATTTCCTTTATTTTCATAAATAAATGTTTCAAAAATGCCTTTTAATGCCTTTGCCTTTACCAATTTCCTTAGCAAAAACACACATCCAGTGATTCCCACTAGGATATATTTTCCCAAAAATCAACTTGGAATACGTGTCCCTTACCCATGGTATTATTTTTTCTTTTATTTACGTTCGTTATATGAAATTTTCACTAGGGTTGTTACAGAACCCTCCCCCTTGGGGAACATCGTCCTTGGTGTTAAACCACATTAAGACCTCAACAAAGTCATTGAAAAGCAAACATATTTCCTAAGGAGCTTTATAACTTAGATTATTACAATATTTATAATGAAGGACCTACTCAAAAGAAAAACATCATGACAACATGACAATATAATAACCATATTGTATGCTGGAGCTTTATAACACAACCCATTATAGTATTTACAATAACCACATATACACATATGCACATTTTCTAAACTAGAAAATAAAAGGATACGAAGCCCGTATCAATCAATAAGGGAGTCCAGAGGCTCATTCCTCCACCCTCAAAGCAATACCAGGATTCACCTCCCTCCTAGGAATTCCAAAATCCACTATCACAATCAAAGTTGCATCCAATGTCCAACGCTACAATCCTACACCACTCATCCTCTGAGTGAACAGTTATCATCTCATTGTTCCAAGGAACACGCCCAATGTGCATCTGATTCCATATAAAAATGTTAATGACTAAACCAATATATCTAGGACCTTCCCTTCTCTACTACATAGTCCCTTGAGAAATACGATCACACCCTTCTGTGCAGTCACTCACCTTCCAAGTTCCCCAGAATCCCCTAACTCGGGCAATCCATCGCTTGGCAAGGCTTCCTCACATCGAAAAATACAAAAACAAGGCATATACCTGCCTCAAACCATCATATCGGTCATAGCATGCTCATGGAAATCAATGGACACTATTGGGTACCAGTGTCCCACAATGGCCCTGCTCCTGAGGTGTTTTACCAGCATACTGCTAAAATTTCCATTTTCTTTTGTTGTTGTTGCCAATTCTTGTAATCGATTTCAACCATTGAACCAGACATGTTCATGCATTCGTGTTCCGAAAACATAATTTCCATTAGATTCAAATAAATTGAAATAACCTCAAATCATACCACATTGGTAGTTCGTTACTAAGGTACACTTCCAATTATGTTTGCTTCCTGCCACAACAAGTCAAACTAATTGTTCGATCAAAACATCATGTATAAACATATCTCATATGGTTTGATCAAAACACAACCATCATATATCAACATCATAAATTTCATGTAACCATCATAAACTACAATCATAGATCACATATAATCATCTTATACCATAGTCATGAGTCACATGCATAATAAAACTAAAATAAAACATTGATACTTATCCTTTCATCAATCCTTAGCTTCTACCTTTTTCTTTATTCTATATGTACTCCAGATCGTTTGCCACACCAGACAAACACCTAGTGCCTTCTCCTTAGCCATGCGCACATACATGTAGTGTGCATCACACACATATAGCTACATACATCATACAACACCATGCAATACATGCATCTACACCAGTACCATATGTACCACATGTACACAGTACCACCTATACATTGCAACCACCTACAAAATGTGTGCATAACATCACATGTACATGGCACCACCTGCAAAACATGTAAACAATGTGACATGTACACTGCACCACTGTACAACGTGTACACAATATCAAATGTACATAGCATCACATGCACGACACCATATGTACATAACATCACATGCACGACATGTACACAGCACCACAGGTACAAAATGTACATGACACCACATGCTAACAGTGCCACTTGTACAATCATGCACACAACACCATATTTAAAACATGCATATAACACTATATTTACGTAACACTGCATATCCAACATGTACATAGCATCATATGTACACAACATTGCATATCGAACATGTGCACAACACCATATGCACACAATGTCACATATCCACCATGTACATAGCACTTCATATGCAATATTCATACAACACTATATGTACCATATTGTACATAACATTGCATAAACAACATGTATACATGCTATGTATACACAACACCGCATGTGCACAACATCATAGATGCAATATGTACAACATATACAACATATGCACAACAATAGTACCTCACATCCAAAAGTACATTGTCTCTACCAAGAAACCTTACTCCCAATGTCTTATCCATGCTTGTCCTAACATGCCACAACCACACTGCTTCATTTCACTTATGTATCATAACATAAAAAAGGCATAATATAATCACATAATATCAACTCATAAACATATGATACTAACCTTGTATATTTTTCATGACTGCTCTTCTCAATTGATTCCTTGTAAGACCATAAACTTCTTCATGCCATTTGCCTGTGTAAGCAATCATTCCTCCACAAGGATGATCCTTGCCAACCCTTTCAAATAGTGACATACATACATACATATATAATCATTAGCATAAAACAATCATCATCCGATTAGACAACGACATACATGCATACATGTATACACATATAAACATCATATAATCATGATCATAAAATAATTACCAAATAACCTAAGGTCTAGGTTAAGAGAACTTCCTTTATTCATGCACACCATGCAAAATATTGAGAAAATTTTGTTCCCAACATATCCAAGGAACCTGACACCTCAGATCCATTTACCTTACCTTTTCTAGTTACCTTGCTCATGTCTATACTTCCACCATCCATTTACCACTATGGACCAACTAGTCCAATCGACTGTCATAGTCTTATGTTCCACTAGGCTTACTCATGCACAAGGCTTCATCTAAATCTTACCTTACATGTTGGGTACCACGCAAATCTCTTAGAGCTCCATTAACTTCCTCCTTTCCCAACCAATTCCCAAGACTTAAAACATAAAAGGAAACCCAAGAAACAAACAAGAAGAAGATCAAGAAAACCCATAACAACAATATTGCACCACAACAAAGTGGCATAGCTATGCACCACACACACAAAAATTTCAAATCAAGTGCAACAATTTCAAAAGACCAAAATCATAAGACTAACAATAGACATCATCAATCAATCCCCATGGTTCCCAGTGCTTCCAAAAGGAAAGCTCAACCTAAGCATTCTTCAAGATTCATGGAAATCTCTCTTTCCATGCAACTCCCTGCATTATACTGCCATAAACACATAATTCTAGTGCATAAATAAACATAACAATACATAAATTACCTTATCTTGTCATTCCAAGCTTGCAACCTTGCAACTAAACAAATCCATGCCGTCTCTAAAGGGACTCCAATTATCTTGACATATCCACCTATAACTAGAGACTAGCTAATATACTTGTCAAGTACATGTTCATGAATCTAGCACATATCCACATAATGTCAACAAAATCAAGGTTAAGAAGACTCCCTGTATGCAAAGCACTCATTTATTTGGAATTAGGGTTTCCAAACCTAGCCAAAGAAATTCTTTCCCAATTCTTTTTTTTTACCTTTTTCCTTGTTGCAATCAAGACTTGCTATGTATTGTCACATCACCCAACTATTAGTTATATAAACACACCAACTATTACCTTGTCACGCTAATACCAAGCATGTTTCCTAAAACTTCTCACACATGTCAAGCACATGTTCCACATATCAAGACAATCATATCTATCAATTCAAAATCAACCTTTACCAGGACTATGAATTGTTGGAAATAATACTGAGAGGGGGGTGAATCAGTATTATCAAATTCTTTTCAGTATATCTTCTAGATTTATACTTTAATTTATTCTTCAGATATTGATCGTTAGTTTGTATGTCAGTACCATATAATAATGAGCAAGAACAGGAAAAATAGATAATCACACCAAAGAACACCAGATATAAGGTGGAAACCCAATGTGGGTGAAAACCACCTGCTGCAATATGTCTCTATCTTCTTTCAATTAGAAACTTCTTTTACAATGATTTTGTACTGATGTAGTCCTTTGCCAGTACGCAGGCTACAACTTGCAGAGAGCTACAACCCTCTCTCGTTTTCCAGCTTCTCCTGGAAGGGAGCTACAACCCCCTTAGCTCTTGTACTAGCTAAGATACTAGTACGTAGGTGCTGACCTAAGAAGGCTACTACCTTCTCTTTCTTCCAAGGACCACGTTTCATAAATTTTCAAACTGGATCCAAAACATCAAGTACATGTGCATCACCCAATCTCCTTTAAACAATTAACTTCTCAGAATGCAGTTATCACCAGTAACCAGCCACCAATTTAAACCCAGATCTCTACAGAAATAGGTAAAATACAGCTAAAATATATTTCAAGAAAAAGGTCTGCAACTTCACCGAAGGAAACCTGCGGATATCCACACTTCTGCCGTGAAGAGATTGCGCAGCTCCGCACCTGCTCCGCTGATTCAACTGCGCACCTCTGCACCTGTACCTTCTACTGCGTTGTGTTCCTCCGCACCTGCGCCTTTTGCTACGTTGCGTTCCTCCGCACCTGCGCCTTCTACTGCATTGCATTCCTCCGCACCTGAGCTTTGGATCACCTGCAGACCTCTATATAGAGCCAAAATCTTAGTCCTCCAATGTGCCACAGACTATCAGATCCACAGATCTGAACATGCGCCAAAGAGATCACGAACTATCAATAGATCCGCCTTACAATTTACAGATTTCTCTTTTATCTAGATCTAGCTTTTCAAACCGATCACCCAAAATTTTAGATCTTAAGATATTCAATTTTCAGTACATAGCCAAATGATCTCCTTTCCTTTTTATAGGCAAGCCCTTAATCAAACCATGGATCAAAACCATAGAAAACCAATACAAGGGATCCAAAACCTGGGTTTAATACTTTAGATGCCAAAACCACGGACCAAAACCATAGGATCAAAAACGTCAGACTAAATACCATGGACCAAACATAAGACGCGCGTTTTTCTCTGCATCAAAGTCCATGCATTTTGGGTTCGCACCTTTTGTGCGGGAGGTCTGCGAACATATCCGCACTTTGTGAATGGCGTGCCTGCGGGTCCGCACCTTTTGAATCGTGTACCTGCGAACCCCTTATATCTTCCATTCTAAGTAGGCTGATCATCAATCTTTGCTACTGGCCGGTTGCACTATGATCTGTCATCTATATGAGAGGGTTGCCATCAAGTACAACATATGTACCATAATGCCAACAATCTCCCCCTTTGGACCTGATGGCAACAACAACCAATCAGTCTCCCCCTTTGACATCAAGGGCAAAGGGGCGGACTACCATACTCCCCCTGAGTACCTGCTGAAAACTCTGAACGAGCTCCCCCTTTATATATGCTCTGTGTTGAAATGCTATCTACAAAAAGATGTTCTACAAGAAAGAACGTGACTCCATAAATTATAAGTAACCTTTCCTATCATCAAGACTCATACATACATCCATCTCCCATCCAAGTGGGAATACACAAGATAGACAAAACTCATTCACCCCCGGCATAGTGGGGAAACCAAAATAGGTCGTTACATGACATAGAGACAAGAACAACTATCAGCAGAATCAACCTTCAAACGAGCACACATTGATCTACTCCACCAGAAAACTCTTGAGAAATCAAACCAAGGACTTCTAAGATAATGCCAACAATGCATCATTAGAAGAATATATGCTCCCCCTGAAACTGTGCTAGATGATTTCTGATAGACCCATTCGACCCACATAGACCGGCAAATGTACGTGTATCCACCTGCGTACAAAAGATAAGATTCAACAGCAGGATGATGCATCAATAACCCCCATCTTCTGTCTAAGGTATTCAAATGTCTCCCTGGGCAATGGTTTGGTGAAAATATCAGCAACTTGTTCCTTGGAGGGAACATATTCCAATTTGACCTTTTGTTCCAACAATTGTTCCCGAAGAAAATGATACTTGATCGGTATGTGCTTGGTCTTTGAATGCATGAATGGGTTCTTTGAAATGTTGATTGCACTTGTATTATCACATAAGATGGAGATAGGTGGTGTACAAGTGATTTGAAAATCCTGCAAGGTCTGCATCATCCAAAGAAGTTGAGTGCAATAGGATGCAGCAGCCACATATTCTGCTTCAACTGTAGATAATGCAATAGAACTTTGTTTCTTGCTGAACCAAGATACTAATCGGGAACCCATAAAGAATGCACCACCACTTGTGCTTTTTCTGTCATCCACGTTTTTAGCCCAATCTGCATCTGTATAAGCATGAAGAGTGAGATCTGTATCTCTTGGATACCATAAGCCATAGTTTTGAGTTCCTTGAAGATACTTGAAAATTCGCTTTACTGCCTGAAGATGGGTTTCCTTAGGATTTGCCTAAAATATTCCAACTATTCCCACTGCATGCATGATGTCTGGTCGAATACCTGTTAAATAAATAAGACTTCCAATCATGGATCTATAGGTTGGTTGATGCACTGCTGCTGATCATCATTTGCACTAAGGCTGCATCCTTTAACCATAGGGGTACATACTGGTTTTACATCTTCCATGGCATATTTCTTCAAGATCTGCTTGAGATACTTGGTTTGAGACAAAAGGATACCGTCTTCATTTTGTTGGATTTGCAAACCAAGAAAATATGTCAGTTCTCCAAGAAAATACATTTCGAATTCTTTCTGCATCACCAAGGCAAAGTTTTGACTCATAGCTTCTTCATTGCTGCCAAAGATAATATCATCTACATACACAAGTATTAGCAATTTGTCATTTTCAATTTTTATATAAAGATTGCTATCTGCTGATCCTTTTGAAAAACCTTGTTGATGAAGATATTTCTCCAAGCGGTACTACCAATCCCTTGGAGCCTGTTTAAGACCATAGAGAGCCTTTTTCAGTCTGCATACAAGATTTGGATCATTCGGAAGAATGAAACCATCTGGCTGCTTAATGTATACTTCTTCTTCTAAGTCTCCATTCAGAAAGGCTGATTTCACGTCCATTTGAAATACTTCAAACTTCTGAAAGCTTGAGAGAGCAAGGAACATTCGGATGGCCTCAAGTCTTGCAACATGAGCAAAAGTTTCTTCAAAGTTTATTCCTTCTTGTTGAGCATACCCTTTACAAACAAGTCTAGCCTTGTTTCTAATTACTTCCCCATTTTCATTCAACTTATTTTTGAAGACCCATTTTGTCCCTATGACATTCTTATCTTTTGGTCTAGGAACCAATTCCGAAGTGTTGTTCTTTTCGATCTGCTCAAGTTCTTCATCCATTTCCTTGACCCAACATTCATCTTTGCATGCCTCTCTTACATTTTGAGGTTCAGTGGAGGAGAGTAATGCCAAATAGCTTGAAGCTTCTGCAATTGTTCTTCTTGTTTGTACGCCTGCCTCCTTTTTCCCCAAGATTTGAGATTCTAGATGATTCTTTTGAACATACCTGGATGGAGTCTTATCTTTTATCCGTGTATGTTCCTCTGGTGCCTCTTGAGGTTCTTCTTCATCTTCAATCTAATTCAGAGGGTAGTCTTCATCCTCTTCGATATTTCATAATTTATTCACCTAGGAATGTTTCCTTTTTCATCAACCACCACATCAATGTTGTCAACAATTCTTCCAAGTCTTTTATTGTAACACTTGTATGCTTTGCTGTGGGGAGAATAACCAAGGAGAATGCCTTCATCTGCTCTAGGTTCAAGTTTTCCAAGTTGTTCATCATTATTCTTAATATAGCATTTGCTTCCAAAAATTTTGAAATGCTTTATCGAAGGAGTCTCACCATACCAGAGCTCATGAGGAGTTTGAGTGTTGTTCATTCAGACATTTGTTTTGTTGAGAATAACAACCACAACAAAAGTAGCTTCACCCCATAAGGTTGCGGGATTTCTAGACTCATCAAGCATAGCACAAGCCATTTGTTGAACCGTTCTGTTCATCCTTTCCACCACTCCATTTTGCTGAGGAGTCCTAGCTGTAGAGAATTCCCTTCTTATTCCAAGTCCTTCACATAAGTCGAAAAATTCATTTGAGGTAAACTCCCCACCTCTACCAGATCTGAGGCACTTAATTTTGTGATTTGATTTGTTTTCAGCCAAGGCTTTGAAATATTTGAATTTGTCGAATGCTTCGTCTTTGTGCTTCATAAATCCTAACCAAACCATCCTAGAGAAGTCGTCTATGAATAATATAAAGTATTCTTCTCCTTGAGGTGATCTTGTCCTAAATGGACCACATATATCTGTATGGACTAGCTCAAGAGGCCTGCTAGCTGATCCTTCCTTCTCAGGGAAGTTAGTTCTAGTTTGTTTACCAAACTGACATGATTTGCATATAGTGTTGTCTGGAATTTTGATATCTGGAAGACCACGAACTGCCTGGTATTTGCATGCTTTCCTTATTTGTGAAAAGCTTAGATGCCCCAACCTCCGGTGCCATAACCAGTGTTCATCATCCTTGCACAAATAGAATTGATGTTGTCATTCTTCAAATATGTATAAATTATTTGGAGTTCTTCTGCCTTTGATCACTATTTCTCCTATATCAAGATCACGAACACTACACCCATTTGATCGAAATATTACCTCGGTTCCTTGATCGCACATCTGACTAACACTCAGAAGATTATGCTTCAAGCCATCAACACACAAAACATTTCCAGCTTTGACCTTTTCTTTCAACTGAGCAATGCATTTTCCTTTTATGACTGCAGGGGTATCATTTCCAAAAGAAACTTCCTTTCCCTTTTCTAAAACACTATACGATTCAAGTTTTTCTTTATCACCTGTCATATGCTTCGAACATCCACTGTCAATGTACCATTGATTTTCCTGTCCTTCTGAATAAAAAGCTATCCCACATCTTTCTGGTTGCAGTTCCTTCATTCTCCATGTTCTGGCACTTGAGGCTTGTTCCTTTGTCTGCGAAAACCTGCCACTGCATTCAAAATCTTCATGACTAAAGTTATTACAAAGAGAACATTCAATTTCATTTTCAAGGGCCGAAAAGTTGGTATAGGTCCTTTTTGTGATCCCAGTCATACTCCTTTGTTTTTGAGCTTCTCTAGTCATGATTGTCTTATAGGCAACACATTGAGCTACTTTGTCGCCAAAGCTATGGCAAGAGAAACATTGGCCATTGAAGAAACTCCTCCAATTATCAAATCTACCTGCCAAATGATTGTAGTTTCTATTGTCATCCATTCTTGAGGCAAATTGAGAAGATTTTACCTATGGCTGCGTGTAGCTTTTGTTCATCCTTAAGGAGGATTGCCCCTGATTTACCTGGTAGTCTTTGTTTATCCTTGATGTAATTCATCCCTGTTTTACCTGGTGATCTCCATTGGGCTTTTGCTCATTCCTCCTTGCTGCATCGAGATAACTCTTTGAGGTGGATGCTTGAGATGCTTCTCCATTATACCCCAGACCTGTCTTGATTTGCGGAGAATGATGTACACTGATAATCTCATCCAGAGTTTCAGATCCTTTAACAAATTTAAGATTAAGAGCCTTTATTTTCTCAATTTCTTTTCTAAGGCCAACAATTTCACATTCTAACTTCTCAAGAGATTTTTCTTTTTTCATCAAGTTGGAATTGCAGAGTATCAATGATCACATTCTTTTCTTCTAAACATGTTTTGAGTATGGAATCTCTTCATAAAATCCATCCATATCTATAGCATCCATGTAATCATCATCTTCAAAAGCCATTAAAAGTTTATAGTTATTACCTCGTTCATCTTCATCACTATTTGATAGACCATCACTGTCTTCATGAGTGTAATAGCTTTTCTTATTTGCATTTTGTTTCTTGTTCTATCTAACAAGTTCCTTCCCCTTGTCAATCTTATCCTTATGAGGACATTTGGTAGCATAGTGACCTACTCTTCCACAAGCAAAACATTTGAAAGGTAACTTACCTCTGAATCTTCCAGTACCTTGTTGAAGATTTCTGACAGAATTTGATTCTTCTTCTTCTTCTGACACGTGTCCTGACTCATAGTACTCTCCTTTGCCAGAAGCCTTGAAGGCAGCTTCTCTCCTGTCTGATGGACCTCCTTTCCTCATTTCATAAGCAGTTAGAATTCCGTGCAACTGTGACATTTTAAGGTTTTGTAGATTCTCTTTTTCTTCTATTGCAGAAACTTTAGATTCAAACCTAAGGGACAAAGATCTTAGAACTTTTTCAACCACAACAACCTCTTTTATTTCTTCACCCAAATTTTTCATACAATTAACAATCTCATCTACACGAAGAAAATAGTTAGCACACTTTCATCATTGTACATTCTGAGATTTTCATACTAAATTCTGAGGGTTTTAAGTTTGCTCGTTTTACCTGATCATCTCCTTCATAGCTCAGAACAATCTTGTCCCATATTTCCTTTGCGGATTTAAACTGCATAACCTTCATGAATTCTGATTGAGATAGACATCCTAGAAGAGTATTGATCACTTTTTCATTTGTTTCATATTTCTTCTTCTCAGCCGAATCTGTAGGAGTTGCTGATGGAAAAGCATACCCTGTGTCTATGATATCCCAAACTTCTGCACCAAGAGATTGAAGATAAGCAGTAACTCTTACCTTCCAATATACGAAGTTTGTCCCATCAAAAATCGGTGGCCTGATTGATGCTTCCCTCTCATAGTTTCTCATAATGATAGAACTTCCTTCAAGCGATCAAGCTTCTTTAGAAGGACCTGCTTTGATACCAATTGTTGGAAATAATACTGAGAGGGGGGGTGAATCAGTATTATCAAATTCTTTTCAATATATCTTCTAGATTTATACTTTAATTTATTCTTCAGATATTGATCATTAGTTTGTATGTCAGTACCATATAATAATGAGAAAGAACAAGAAAAAAAAATAATCACACCAAAGAACACCTGATATAAGGTGGAAACCCAATGTGGGTGAAAACCACCTGCTGCAATACGTCTCTATCTTCTTTCAATTAGAAACTTCTTTTACAATGATTTTGTACTGGTGCAGTCCTTTGCCAGTACGCAGGCTGCAACCTACAGAGAGCTACAATTCTCTCTCATTTTCCAGCTTCTCCTGGAAGGGAGCTACAACCCCCTTAGCTCTTGTACTAGCTAAGATACTAGTACGTAGGTGCTGACCTACAAAAGGCTACTACCTTCTCTTTCTTCTATGGACCACGTTTCATAAATTTTCAAACTGGATTGAAAACATCAAGTACATGTGCATCACCCAATCTCCTTTAAACAATTAACTTCTCAGACTGTAGTAACCAGAAAATATCACCAGTAACCAGCCACCAGTTTAAACCCAGATCTCTGCAGAAACAGGTAAAATATAGCTAAAATATATTTCAAGAAAAAGTCCGTAACTTCACCGAAGGAAACCTACGGATATCCGCACTTCTGCCGTGAAGAGATTGCGCAGCTCCGCACCTGCTCCGCTGATTCAACTGCGCACCTCCGCACCTGCACCTTCTGCTGCACTGCGTTCCTCCGCACTTGCGCCTTCTGCTGCGCTGCGTTCCTCCGCACCTGCGCCTTCTACGGCGCTGCATTCCTCTGCACCTACGCCTTCTGCTGTGCTGTGTTCCTCCACACCTGCGCCTTCTGCTGCGCTGCGTTCCTCCGCACTTGAGCTTTGGATCGCCTGCGGACCTCCAAATAGAACCAAATTAACAGTCCTCCAATGTACCACAGACTGTCAGATCCACAGATCTGATCACACGTCCAAGAGATCACGACCTATGAACAGATCTGCCTTACACTTTTCAGATTTCACCTTGATATAGATCTACCTTTTTAAACCGATTACCCAAAATTTCAGATCTTAAGATATTCAATTTCTCAAGTCAATAGCCAAGTGATCTCCTTTCCTTTTTATAGGCAAGCCCTTACTCAAACCATGGATCAAAACCATCGAAAACCAATACAAGGGATCCAAACCGTGGTTCAATAATTTAGATCCTATACCACGGACCAAAACCATAGGATCATGAAAGACGGGCTAAATACCAAGGGCCAATCATAAGAATTCCCACGTGTGCGTGTTTCTCTGCATTGGAGAGAGTGAACTAGGGTTCGCACCTTCTGAATGGAGCACCTGAGGGTATGTCCGCACTTCTTGGTCGGAGTACCTGCGGGTTCGCAGCTTCTCTTAGTATCACCTGTGGGCATCTCATTTTCTATGATTTTGAGAGCCTGAACAGAGATCTGCCACATGAGTGAGTTGCCATCAAGTACAACACCTGTGCCATAGTGACAAACCAGAATCATAATGCCAACAATGTTTCTTTCCATCAATTATGAAATTAGATAGTAAATTCGTGGGTTAATAAATGGTGCCTAAATGTTTCCAATATGTCTTCCTCAGAAATAAAATAAATGAATGGCTTTATGCCATTCAAACCAGTTGATATGCCATTCTCCATTTTATCCTGTCATCTAGCTTTCACAAGAGCTATCCTTTCTTTATCTGTGAATATGTCAAATGAAGGCCTGGGTTACTAGGAAGGCCAACATAATATACTTTCTCTCTTAGAGAATGATATAACAAAAATTTGGCAAATTTCCTTGCATTCTTTTGTTGTTTCTTAATGCACAAAGTCATTGTATTTATTCTTCATAAGCATAGCCAAGAGTGAAATGAAGTTAGACCAGAACACCTTCATTATGTAGGAAATGAATAGCCAGATTTGGGATTCCTCTTTTCTCATTTTATTAAGATATTAGTCTTGGGAACTTAATACGATAAATTCCTCTCGAATTTTATACAACAATTTTAGCATTTTAATGTGAGATTTGGGACTAATTGACACCGATGCATTGTATTTGTAGTTTTTTCATATTGTTCATGATTTTATTTTACAAACTTATTATGAAGAGCCCAATCGACTTTTGTATGTATTGTTGATTGAGAAACAATGCCTTATGAGACCTCCAATACTCAGAATTACAGAGACAACAAAAACACCCAAACATTAATAAAATAATATTGGATGCTTTGATGATAATTGCTCTCATTCATCATTGGACGAGTTTCTAAATTTCTCATTTGTATCCATTGAGTATGCAATGCCACCATTCACGGAATCATCCAAGCCGCTTTCCAAGTCTTTCAAGAGCATCTTGAAGTGATAGAAAATCCTCTGCCATCAAATTGGAAATTGATTCTTTGACTGTTGATATCCTGCCTACAAATTTGAATCTGTTGTAAGTATTCTTGAAAATCTATCGACCTCCCTTTAAACAGGGTCAACTATGCCACCTGTTATCCAATGGTCCTTTTATCCAATTTTGAAAGAGAAATTTTTGTCATCTGTTGAAGTATGGTTTATAAAACATTTTGTTTCATATAAGACACCACTGAAGCCATCTCTATTATCAACATTTTGCTGCTCTGTTTTGAATCCACGACCAAATTGCAGAGGTAGCATCTTCTTGTGCCTAAGAAACTGCATATATTGAGATTGATGGAAGCCATCATTAGCTTACATACATAAACTTGTAGCTAACATACACATTATACAATGTTAAATATTGAATATTTCTCCATAGACCTTGACCCCATAGTAGACCTATAAACAAAAACCTCAATAATATGTTGTCTAGATCAGCATCAAGATGATACCAAACCAAAGCATTCTCTTAGCTTCTATGGAAAAACCATCAGTAGTCTCACTACATAATTTCATAACAGGCTTTGTTGTTTTCTTCCAGTAAAAGTTTGTAGTGGGTTGTTGTTTTTCATTCAGTATCTTGGTTCATTTAGCAATTAAAGGCGTTCCTTTCTTGCACTACTTTTGGCTATTGCATATTCCTTTATTCTTTTGAGCGACATACTTCATTTTATCCTCTCATCTAGCTTTCACAAGAGTTGTCCTTTCTTTGTCTGTGAATATGTCAACTAAAGGCCTGGGTTACTAGGAAGGCCAACATAATATACTTTCTCTCTTAGAGAATGATATAACAATAATTCTACAAATTTCCTTGCATTCTTATGTTGTTTCTTAATGCACAAAGTCATTGTATTTATTCTTCATAAGCATAGCCAAGAGTGAAATGAAGTTAGACCAGACCTTCTACATTATGTAGGAAATGAATAGCCAGATTTGGGTTTCCTCTTTTCTCATTTTATCAAGTTATTAGTCTTGGGAACCTAATATTGTAAATTCCTCTCGGATTTTATACAACAATTTTAGCATTTTAATGTGAGATTTGGGACTGCTTGACACCGATGCATTGTATTTGTAGTTTTTTCATATTGTTTATGATTTTATTTTACAAACTTATTATGAAGAGCCCAATCGACTTTTGTATGTATTGTTGATTGAGAAACAATGCCTTATGAGACCTCCAACACTCAGAATTACAAAGACAACAAAAACACCCAAACATCAATAAAATAGTATTGGATGTTTTGATGATAATTTCTCTCATTCATCACTGGACGAGTTTATGAATTTCTCATTTGTATCCATTAAATATGCAATACCACCATTTAAGGAATCATCCAAGCTGTTTTCCAAGTATTTCAAGAGCATCTTGAAGTGATAGAAAATCCTTTGCCATCAAATTGGAAATTGATTCTTTGACTATTGATGTCTTGCCTGCAAAATTGAATGTGTTGTAAATATTCCTGAAAATCTATCGACCTCCCTTTAAACAGGGTCAACTATGCCACCTGTTATCCAATGGTCCTTTTATCCAATTTTGAAAGAAAAATTTTTGCTGTTGAAGTATGGTTTACAAAACCTTTTGTTTCATATAAGACACCACTAAAGCCATCTCTATTATCAAAATTTTGTTCCTCTGTTTTGAATCCATGACCAAATTGCAGAGGTAGCATCTTCTCGTGCCTAAGAAACTACATAGATTGAGATTGATGGAAGCCATCATTAGCTTACATACATAAACTTGTAGCTAACATACACATTATACAATGTTAAATATTGAATATTTCTCCATAGACCTTGACCCCATAATAGACCTATAAACAAAAACCTCAATAATATGTTGTCCAGATCAGCATCAAGATGATACCAAACCAAAACATTCTCTTTAGCTTCTATGGAAAAACCATATGTAGTCTCACAACATAATTTCATAGCAGGTTTTGTTGTTTTCTTCCAGTAAAAGTTTCTAGTGGGTTGTTGTTTTTCATTCAGTATCTTGGTTAATTTACCAATTAAAGGCATTCCTTTCTTGCACTACTTTTGGCTATTGCATATTCCTTTATTCTTTTGAGCGACATACTTCATTTTATCCTCTCATCTAGCTTTTACAAGAGCTGTCCTTTCTTTGTCTGTGAATAAGTCAACTAAAGGCCTGGGTGACTAGGAAGCCCAACATAATATACTTTCTCTCTTAGAGAATGATATAACAAAAATTCTGCAAATTTCCTTGCATTCTTCTGTTGCTTCTTAATTCACAAAGTCATTGTATTTATTCTTCATAAGCATAGCCAAGAGTGAAATGAAATTAGACCAAACCTTTTGCATTATGTAGGAAATGAATATTTTGGCCCCACTTCCCCCCTGAAATTGTATCTTTTGGAGTCACGATTGTTACCAATACTACAATAACTACGTGTTGATGGAGAGCCTCAAAACTTTGTTGCATATTTATACTACACTGAAGTGTTTTTCACTTGCTTCTAAAGTATACAAACCTAGTTTTTTTACACCAAAATCAAACCTCCCTTACATTAGAAATATATATTCTAATGAAAGAATATATAGGAAAAACATAACCCTCAAGATGTTGCAAGATTTTAGGAATAAAATCCTAACAATAAACTAAAAATAAAATAAATTTTAAGTTGCTACAAGGATTATAGAAATGATAGAAAATCCTCTGCCATCAAATTGGAAATTGATTCTTTGACTGTTGATATCCTGCCTGCAAATTTGAATCTGTTGTAAATATTCTTGAAAGTCTATCGACCTCCCTTTAAACAGGGTCAACTATGCCACCTGTTATCCAATGGTCCTTTTATCCAATTTTGAAAGAGATAAGTCATTACCTTTACAAAGTTAGAATTCGATGAAACTTCTAAAATGATTTTACTTTAAATATATTGTGCTTTTCGATAGGGAATTTGTGCCAGATTTGGGATTCCTCTTTTCTCATTTTATTAAGTTATTAGTCTTTGGAACCTAATATGGTAAATTCCTCTCGGATTTTATACAGCAATTTTAGCATTTTAATGTGAGATTTTGGACTGCTTGACACCGATGCATTGTATTTGTAGTTTTTTCATATTGTTCATGATTTTATTTTACAAACTTATTATGAAGAGCTCAATCGACTTTTGTATGTATTGTTGATTGAGAAACAATGCCTTATGAGACCTCCAATACTCAGAATTACAAAGACAACAAAAACACCCAAACATTAATAAAAAAGTATTGGATGCTTTGATGATAATTTCTCTCATTCATCATTGGATGAGTTTCTGAATTTCTCATTTCTATCCTTTGAGTATGCAATGCCACTGTTTAAGGAATCATCCAAGCCACTTTCCAAGTCTTTCAAGAGCATCTTGAAATTTAATAATCAATTTTTTGCAACTCGATAGGGCATAACTTTTTGTCAGTAGTTGCAATTTGTATTCCTCCAAATTCTTCTAGGAATTCCAATTGAATATTGAATAAAAAACCAACAGAAAAGTACTCGTGGCAAGACCAAAAGTATTGGAGTATGCCATTTCCAAGCCAATTATCCCACCACCCAAACTTTTGTGCGTGAGGATGAGAATGAAAAAACATAGTAATAGACTCCATAGAGTATTTGTCTTTGTTGTAGTGGTACTAACTATGATGACTATAGCAGACACTATATGAAAGAAGACAATTTATTATCGACTGTTGATTTGGGATAATTTTCCTCATTTTGAGTAGTTATCAATGTTTGCAGGAGACATTTGTAATCAACTGGTTAAAAATCCAAGTGAGGAACCTTTGAATATAACTTTTCATGTTGGTAGTGTTCCATATGCTTTCTCAATATCAGTTTAGTATCTGGCACATCACTGTTGTAGGAAAGGTTTTTAGAGCTTCAAGGTTGCAATATCTCACAACTTCTTTATTCCATACAACGAAATGCTAACTGATCCTGAGGATTAAAAACTTCTAATTCATCGAACAAAAGGCAAGAAAATAAGTTTGTTGAAAGGTTGTGCTTTCTCAATATCAGTGTAATATCTGGCACATCACTGTTGTAGGAAAGGTTTTTAGAGATCCAAGGTTGCAAACCATCTGCACAGTAATGATCCATTTGATATCTCACAACTTCTTTATTCCATACAACGAAATGCTATTATCATAGGTACCTTTATAAAGTCGTGTTTGAAACTATAACTGTTTCTTTCCATCAATTATGAGATTAGATAGTAAATTCACTAGTTAATAAATGGTGCCTAAATGTTTCGAATATGACTTCCTCAGAAATAAAATAATGTCAATTAGCAGCAAGGATAAGTAATAAGACTGATTTAGTCAAATCTTTGTTCAATTTCTCAGTCAGTTAAATGTTGATGCACTCATTGGATGAATGTAGGCTTTGTTTCTGGGTGATTAACCTTTCAGGGACACTTCTCGACATTTCTGGACTACTTCATCTCCGGTAACAGCGTTAATCTCCATTCTGAATTTTTGTTTAATTGCTATTTCATCCATGGACCATGATAGAAAATCCTTTGCCATCAAATTGGAAATTGATTATTTGACTGTTGATATCCTTTCTGCAAATTTGAATCTGTTGTAAATATTCCTGAAAATCTATTGACCTCCCTTTAAACAGGGTCAACTATGCCACCTTTTATCCAATGGTCCTTTTATCCAATTTTGAAAGAGAAATTTTTGTCATCTGTTGAAGTATGGTTTACAAAAACTTTTGTTTCATATAAGATACCACTGAAGCCATCTCTATTATCAACATTTTGCTGCTCTGTTTTGAATCCATGACCAAATTGCAGAAGTAGCATCTTCTCGTGCCTAAGACACTGCATAGATTAAGATTGATGGAAGCCATCATTATCTTACATACATAAACATGTAGCTAACATACACATTATACAATATTAAATATTGAATATTTCTCCATAGACCTTGACCCCATAGTAGACCTATAAACAAAAACCTCAATAATATGTTGTCCAGATCAGCGTCAAGATGATACCAAACCAAAGCATTCTCTTTAGCTTCTATGGAAAAACCATCAGTAGTCTCACTACATAATTTCATAACAGTTTTTGTTGTTTTCTTCCAGTAAAAGTTTGTAGTGGGTTGTTGTTTTTCATTCAGTATCTTGGTTCATTTAGCAATTAAAGGCGTTCGTTTCTTGCACTAGTTTTGGATATTGCATATTCCTTTATTCTTTTGAGCGACATACTTCATTTTATCCTCTCATCTAGCTTTTACAAGAGCTGTCCTTTCTTTGTCTGTGAATATCTCAACTAAAGGCCTGGGTGACTAGGAAGCCCAACATAATATACTTTCTCTCTTAGAGAATGATATAACAAAAATTCTGCAAATTTCCTTGCATTCTTCTGTTGTTTCTTGATGCACAAATTCATTGTATTTATTCTTCATAAGCATAGTCGAGAGTGAAATGAAGTTAGACCAAACCTTCTGCATTATGTAGGAAATGAATATCTTTGGCCCCACTTCCCCCTTGAAATTGTATCTTTTGGAATCAAGATTGTTACGAATACTACAATAACTACCTATTGATGGAGAGCCTCAAAACTTTGTTGCATATTTATACTACACTGAAGTGTTTTTTCACTTGCTTCTACAGTATACAAACCTAGGTTTTTACACCAAAATCCAACCTCCCTTACATTAGAAATATATATTCTAATGAAAGAATATATAGGAAAAACATAATCCTCAAGCTGTTATAAGATTTTAGGAATAAAATCCTAACAATAAACTAAAAATAAAATAAATTTTAAGTTGCTACAAGAAATACGGAAATTATAGAAAATCCTTTGCCATCAAATTGGAAATTGATTCTTTGACTGTTGATATCCTGCCTGCAAATTTGAATTTGTTGTAAATATTCCTGAAAGTCTATCAACCTCCCTTTAGACAGGGTCAACTATGCCACCTGTTATCCAATAGTCCTTTTATCCAATTTTGAAAGAGATAAGTCATTACCTTTACAAAGTTAGAATTCGATGAAACTTCTAAAATGATTTTACTTTAAATATATTGTGCTTTTTGATAGGGAATTTGTGCCAGGTTTGGGATTCCTCTTTTCTCATTTTATTAAGTTATTAGTCTTGGGAACCTAATATGGTAGATTCCTCTAGGATTTTATACAACAATTTTAGCATCTTAATGTGAGATTTGGGACTTCTTGACACCGATGCATTGAATCTGTTGTAAATATTCTTGAAAGTCTATTGACCTCCCTTTAAACAGGGTCAACTATGCCACCTGTTATCCAACGTCCTTTTATCCAATTTTAAAAGAGATAAGTCATTACCTTTACAAAGTTAGAATTCGATGAAACTTCTAAAATGATTTTACTTTAAACATATTGTGCTTTTCGATAGGGAATTTGTGCCAGATTTGGGATTCCTCTTTTCTCATTTTATTAAGTTATTAGTCTTGGGAACCTAATATGGTAAATTCCTCTCGGATTTTATACAACAATTTTAGCATTTTAATGTGAGATTTTGGACTGCTTGACACCGATGCATTGTATTTGTAGTTTTTTCATATTGTTCATTATTTTATTTTACAAACTTATTATGAAGAGCCCAATCAACTTTTGTATGTATTGTTGATTGAGAAACAATGTGTTATGAGACCTCCAATACTCAGAATTACAAAGACAAAAAAAAACACCCAAACATTAATAAAATAGTATTGGATGCTTGGATGATAGTTGCTCTCATTCATCACTGTATGAGTTTATGAATTTCTCATTTGTATCCATTGAGTATGCAATGCCACCATTTAAGGAATCATCCAAGCTGCTTTCCAAGTCTTTCAAGAGCATCTTGAAGTTTAGTAATCAGTTTTCTGCAACTCGATAGGGCATAAATTTTTGTCAGTAGTTGCAATTTGTATTCCTCCAAATGCTTCTAGGAATTCCAATTGAATATTGAATAAAAAACCAGCAGAAAAGTACTCGTGGAAAAACCAAAAGTATTGGAGTATGCCATTTCCAAGCCAATTATCCCACCACCCAAACTTTTGTGCGTGAGAATGAGAATGAAAAAACATAGAAATAGACTCCATAGAGTGCTTGTCTTTTTTGTAGTGGTACTAACTATGATGACTATAACAGGCACTATATGAAAGAAGAAAATTTATTATCGACTGTTGGTTTGGGATAATCTTCCTCATTTTGAGTAGTTATCAATGTTTGCTAGAGACATTTGTAATCTATTGGTTAAAAAGCCAAATGAGGAACCTTTGAATATAACTTTTCATGTTGGTAGTGTTCCGTGTGCTTTCTCAATATCAGTGTAGTAACTGGCACATCACTCTTGTAGGAAAGGTTTTTTAGAGCTTCAAGGTTGCAATATCTCACAAATTCTTTATTCCAGACAACGAAATGATAACTGATCCCGAGGATTAAAAAATTCTAATTCATTGAACAAAAGGCAAGAAAATATGTTTGTTGAAAGGTTGTGCTTTCTCAATATCAATGTAGTATCTGGCACATCACTGTTGTAGGAAAGGTTTTTAGAGATCCAAGGTTGCAAACCATCTACATAGTAATGATCCATTTGATATCTCACAACTTCTTTATTCCATACAACGAAATAATATTATCATAGTTACCTTTATAAAGCCGTGTTTGAAACTATAAATGTTTCTTTATATCAACTATGAGATTAGATAGTAAATTCACGAATTAATAAATGGTGCCTAAATGTTTCGTGTATGTCTTCCTCAGAAATAAAATAATGTCATTTGGAAGCAAGGATAAGTAACAAGACTGATTTAGTCAAAGCTTTGTTCAATTTCCCAGTCAGTCAAATGCTGATGCATTCATTAGATGAATGTAGGCTTTGTTTCTGGGTGATTCAACTTTCAGGGACATTTCTGGACATTTCTGGACTACTTCATCTCCGATAACAACGTTAATCTCCTTTCTGAGTTTTTGTTTAATTTCTATTTCATCCATGGACCATGATAGAAAATCCTCTGCCATCAAACCAGAAATTGATTCTTTGATTGTTGATATCCTGCCTGCAAATTTGAATCTGTTGTAAATATTCCTGAAAATCTATCGACCTCCCTTTAAACAGGGTCAACTATGCCACCTGTTATCTAATGGTCCTTTTATCCAATTTTGAAAGAGAAATTTTTGTCATCCGGTGAAGTATGGTTTACAAAACCTTTTGTTTCATATAAGACACCACTGAAGCCATCTCTATTATCAACATTTTGCTGCTCTGTTTTGAATCCATGACCAAATTGCAGAGGTAGTATCTTCTCGTGCCTAAGAGACTGCATAGATTGAGATTGATGGAAGCCATCATTAGCTTACATACATAAACTTGTAGCTAACATACACATTATACAATATTAAATATTGAATATTTCTCCATGGACCTTGACCCCATAGTAGACTTATAAACAAAAACCTCAATAATATGTTGTCCAGATCAGCATCAAGATGATACCAAACCAAAGCATTCTCTTTAGCTTCTATGGAAAAACCATCAGTAGTCTTAGTACATAGACTCCATACAGTATTTGTCTTTGTTTTAGCGGTACTAACTATGATGACTATAGCAGGCACTATATGAAAGAAGACAATTTATTATTGACTGTTGATTTGGGATAATCTTCCTCATTTTGAGCAGTTATCAATGTATGTTGGAGACATTTGTAATCTAATGGTTAAAAAGCCAAATGAGGAACCTTTGAATATAACTTTTCATGTTGATAGTATTCCATGTGCTTTCTCAATATCAGTGTAGTATCTGGCACATCACTGTTGTAGGAAAGGTTTTTAGAGCTTCAAGGTTGCAATATCTCACAGCTTCTTTATTCCATACAACGAAATGCTAACTGATCATGAGGATTAAAAACTTCTAATTCATTGAACAAAATGCAAGAACATCCATGGACCATGATAGAAAATCATCTTCCATAAAATTGGAAATTGATTCTTTGATTGTTGATATCTTGCCTGCAAATTTGAATCTGCTGTAAA